>SNQJ01S0043974.1:0-20378 GCA_010110895.2 Picea sitchensis | reverse complement strand
CCCAATTTGCAGGATGTTGTTCAGTTTGCAAATTTCGTTGAAACTACGGAAGTTTTGACTTCAAGATGTATATAATGCAACAAGAAGCAGTAGAGTTCGAAAGTGCCAACCCGATAACTGCGACCATAAAATTGTCTAAGTATGGAAAGGAACATCGGTCGGTCGGATTTGTCATGTGAGGATATAGATGGAGATGAAGATATGCCAACCTGCCAACCCTAGAACCCATGATCATAGAAAGGCAACTAAGTATATAACTAGAAAGCGATAATAGACGAGAAGAAGAAAAGGGGAAAAGGGCTAAGTATCTCACAGAAGAAAATCTATTGCTCCTTTATTAATGCCAATCTTTTCGAACCCCTGATGAGTTCTCCCTAGTTAAAGCATAAATTGCAGATCACGGAAGTTCTTTGGCTGCAGGATGTATATGATAGAACATGGGACATAGGTGTTGGATACCGAAAACCCGGGACCTGGTGGCGAGATAATTGGCTAAGTTTTGGCTAAGAGGAAGTTTTTATATTTATTCCAATAGTACTCATATTAGTATATATGCACAGATATTATCAAATAGAAGAAGCTGCAGTATATGCAAGATATTGAACAAGAAAATTGCGTCAACACTTGAGTGGCCTTGTTGTAAGGCATTAATTAATTCTATTTACGGAATCCGAAGAATTAAAGTAGGACGAGTCCTCCAATTTCTTTCTTTAAGTACAGGGCTGACGCCACATAAGTATGGCCTATGAAAAATTATTCTTCCATGTAAAATGTAAGGAACAAACATAGTAGCCTTTATTTAAATTGAAGTACTGGGCAACATAAAGAAAATCTTGTCGTCTATGTTTAATGACACACAGAAAAAGGTACAAAATAAAATGAAAAGAAATACCAAAGATTGGAAAACACCATAAAAAAATAAAACCACAAATATTCTATATTCAAATAAGATGGGTTACAAAATACAGCTGAGATTATTTGCTACAATGATTGCGATTTGGCCTGCCACCGACCAATAAAAAATATGTACAATAATGAAGCTTGTTCACAGTCTTCTTGACGATCAAATCCTTGATTCGTAAAAAACAATGAGTTGAATATCAATTTTGGGTCTTGGACTTAATTGGTGTTGCCAACTAGATCTATCCCAGTTTTTTGAATAGCTTGTCTCTTCTAGATATGGCCTGCTTGCATTGGATGGTTATTCAACATTCCATTCTTTGTTAAGTATTAATTTCCCTCTATCATCAAAAACTTAGGGTTTAATGTTCCTTCCTTGTAATGTTCCTAACCATTGATAGCCAAGACAACTTAGAAATGTGATTAAGACCCAATTCAAAGTCGAGGGAGTCATTTTATGTGATGTCATCTATGGGGGAAACAAATTATGTTAGGCAACAAAAGCTGAGACAGAAAAAAAATTCAAGTATGTTGTGACTTCTATTCTCCCTGTATTCGATCATTTGTTTGGTTGAAAAGCCTACCTAAAGATTTGTATGTTGAACTTCTTTGTTTTATTATAGTAAATTGGAAGGAATGTCCAAGCCAACTATAAAATGTTCTTCTGTTGAAGTACATGACTTCTTCTGGCAGCACGGGTCTAGCAAGTGTATCAAATGCTGCAGATCGCATCAGAATATATCTTTCGTCGTAGGGGTGGCACACATGGCGGCCTACAGAAAGGTCTGGAATTTTCGAAGGTGACGCCAAATATTACTCCATGCATGAATACACTCAGTAGGAAATTATAAAATTGGATACCAGCCAACGTGAGAAACTGTATGGGAGTTTGAATCAATATTCTGAAATTACAGAACGTTTTATGCCAAAGTTGTAACAGAATTGACAGACAGCCAGTTTCTATGTCAAATAGTGTTGAGCAACCTCTGGATGCAGAAAGAGTCTCGACATACAATCACCTTCAATCATCCACATAGGCGGTGACCCCAGGCTCCAGATAGCTTCGACCTCAGACATTGACATTGGCAGTGACAATGAGAACAGTGTTATTGACTGCACTGCGACAATGCAGTGAACAAGCAGGGTTGTCATTGTCAAAGTACTTAAATTGCAGGATTGTCAAACATGCAAAGAACATCAACTTTAGTGTTTCTTTCCCACGAAATCTATAATGTTGGTTTGAGTCCATAAATCTTTGGACGTTGGGTGTCTTGTGTGATAATGACCTTGACATTAGGCACATGCCAGACATCTATTATCTGACATTGCAGTGTTAATGCAATTTCCATAGTGGATGACGATTCAATTGCATTGGCACAAAAAATATTGATTTTGTGATTACTTAACATCACTGAAGGACGTGAACCCCAAACAACGCCTAAAACTTTTCGAACAGGCGTCTGTTCAAAAAAATACATTTTTCTATATTTAAAAAAAATAAAAAAAATTGTATGGTTTGAACATTTTTTTTTATTATCAAATATCACATAAACTGCAACAGAAGAAATTCATTTTCCCCATCCAACACAAGGGAAACAATAGGAAGATTGGCATTAGGTTGAAACGGATCTGGAAACACACCACTACATTAAGGTCTCTTATAAAGAATGAAATAAGATGATTACATGAAGGTGGTAGTAAAAGGTGATTTTCAGAAACCAAATCATTACCTGAACACGTGAAACCTCTTGCAGAAGGTGGTACTATAAAGTAATCCTCAAAAAATGTTGCAAAGTCCATAATCCAGTTATATGTGTAGCAATAGTAAAAAAAAAATGTGCAGTAGTGATAGACAATTGATTGTATGTGGAGTCTGTAACTACATCCAGAGGACAATGAACAAACTTTGACAAAGAACATGACTTTATGTGAATTCTGTTACCACACCCAGAAGTAGCTCAACAAACTTTGAAATAGAAACTTATGTAATTTTAGTATGTCATTTTATCCACCCATACAGTTTCTGTTACCCGCTTCTGGGTACATTCGCGAATGGAGAAATATTTCACGTCATTTCCGAATATCACAGACCATTTTGCAAGCCACGGTAAGTGCGACTCCCCTGACGAAGAAAAATTCTTGTGTGCTCTGCAGAATTCGATACACCTTCCAAATCTGTGTTTTTGGAAGAAACTATATAATTCAACGAAGGAGTATTTTGCACGTGACCTAAAAATCCATTCCAACTCCCAACAAGAAAACAAATAATATCAACAAACATATCTCCAGGCAGGCTTTTCAACCAACCAAAGCATCGAATACAAGGAGCACACCAACCAGAAGATACTTGTTTGTTTTTTTCCCTTGTCTGAGTTTCTGTTGGATAACAAAGTTTTTTTTTTGCTCAAATCTCACGTCACATAAAACCAATCTCTCTTCTTTCATTTGGGCCTCAATGACATCTATAATTTGTCTTACATGTCCATGAACAAGAAAATTAGAACGAAGGCACCCTAAAGCCCAACTCTTTGATGATAGAGAGAAATGGGAATAAGTATTTAAAAGCAATGCTAGAGGATGACAGTATGATTTTCCATAGATTTTGGTTTAATTCGTCTTAATGACAGATGCTCTCGATATTTTTGTTTAATAATGCCAATCTTTTCAAATATGTGTGTTGAATAGTGACTAATAGCATGTATTAACATTCCCATATCCGAGCAGATTCTCAAATCTGACATCTAACATATGCACAGTATTAAAGAGGGACATGATGTAAAGGCCTCTGTGGATGACACGTTCATGGGTGGTAGCAAGGTAGTACAATATTTCACTGTTACTATGATGAAGCCTTTAAAAAACTAAAAGAGCCAATATTTTTTTTTTGCAAATTCAAAATGTCGGAAAAAAATTACCAAATCCCATAATATTCGTCTGTCTATGCATTTTAATGGGACATGTCCTTGAGATTTCCTCTTATTAAAGCCAATCTTTTTGAACCTGTCTGGTCAGTTGTCACTTTTGAAATCATAATTAATGTCCATTGGGAAGGGCGGAAGGTAGCGGGGATGGAGGGGAGTGACAAATGCTTTAAAAATTTTCTGAACCCTAGGAAGGCATGAACTTGTGAAACTTTGAAAACTTGACTAAGTATGGAAAGGCAGTTCGGACAGACAAAATCATTGTAGGCAAAGGTAGGGTTGCGAGTTCAAGGAGTGCAGGGTCAAATTGTAGAGCAAAAAATATCTAGGTGCAAGATGTATACACCGAACACGAGTTACCATAGTGTGATAGCACCTATCCGCAGAGTCACGTTCATAAAATTGGCTAAGTATGCAACCAAACGATGGTCGTTTGGAATCGTGATGCAAAGATATAGATGGAGATAACGATTTTTCAGTTCGCCACACCGAGAACCCGTGAGCACAGAAACGTTAGAAAGTATAGAACCAGAAACACATAATAGAGCGGAAGAACAAAAGGTAAAAAATAGGAAAGTTTACAAGAGAAAAAAAAAAGGGAGAGAATAACTATATCGCTCAGACAACAACACTTACTCTCATAAATATGAAACCATAGTAAGACATAAACCATGGAAAATCATCACTAGCTATGAAATATAGTTGGAGCCCGACAAACTCTGGTTGAAGCTGTAAGAGATGTAATTTACATCGACTGCAAAATTTTGTATGTTATTTTTTCTTAATAGTATTTTATGGGGAGCCAACTACAAAACAATGTAACAACAGATCCAACTATAGATGTGGCACCCCAACATTGCAAACCTTAGGAAAACAAGAGAAAGCAATAAATAACAACCCATTTAAGAAGCACCAAAAGGCCCAACTGCAGTCGTAGGACCCGAACCCTACAAAGTTGAATCAAACAACAATAAGCAACATCCGGCGAACAAAGAAGCAAACACCAACCTGTCGACTGGTAATGTCGCAGTTCCAATCGCGGTTGCAGAACCCCAAACGTGAAAATTGCAACAAGACGAACATGCAAACAAGAACAACAACAACAGGAAAATAAGAAATCAGTGGAGATGCAAGAAGCAAGCATGAACTAGTGAACCAACAATGTCGTTGAAGTACAATATTGCCCAAATTGACTATAGAGAACATTGCATATAAAAAAAAAATGGAAGAAAATGTATTGTAACAAGCCTGCTAAGTAAACATTTAACGCTGCGAAGACTATTAGTTAAACATTGAAGTCTGTCAGAAATGCTCTATAAACATTTAAGAAAGAATGCAGTGTGGCAAGTCTCTGACGTACCAATTTTTTTTTATTATAATTTATTATAAAATAAAATTAGTAACAATAGTTCGAACAGTAGAGAATGTATTCGAAGGACAAAATTTGGATATGCTAGCATATCAAACATTGGGATAAATTTAGCTAGCATAAAATGCTAAGACAAACATTTGAACTAATGCTAGCATTAATCCACCTTCAAGCAATGCATAAGAAAAATATATGATTCAAAAAGACTGTAGACGATCAAAAAGTTTGGATGTGCTAACATATAAAACATTGGTAATAGTGAAGCCGACAATAAGACCTCCAATTTGTTATCCAATCAGATCATTACATATATGGTACTTTTTATTATATAAAAATCAATGTTTTTAGTTCCCTAGCTCCAACAATAGATATTATGCAAATATTTGTGGTCAAAGGACAAACTAATATGAAGTCAACGAATTATCGATCGTTGTAGTCCCTCTATGCCTACGACAGGGACTAAAAAAATATCTCTGGAGTGTTGTATTTTGTTGTTATTTAATGTTATAAGTTAGTCCATTATATATTATATAGGAAGTAAGTAATGTTCTTTTTTTTCTTTAAAGATATCTTTAAAAATATCTCTGGAGAGTTGTATTTTTCATCATTAGGTATAAACAATTTAATTTGTTTATGATTTTTAAGGCATTTTATGTTTGTTTCTATATTTATAAGAAAAAATGTTTATGCTGGACAATATTTATTTCATGTCACCCAACTTTACCATTAAATATTGTTTTCTCAACCAAAGTTACAAAGTTACATCAGTTATTAGATTAGGAATGAAATAAAACATATGAGATCATGCAAGTTCAATATTTGTGATGTTAAAGTGTTTTTATTTCATGTCACCCAACTTTACCATTAAATATTCTTTTCTCAACCAAGGTTATATAATTTATTATTCCCTTTCCTTCGGGTTCGGGACTATTAGTAATCGATGCCCATTTTTATATTAGTCCTTGCACCAAAACCAATGCAAACACAATACTTTTAACCAAAGTTTTAATGGATTTATGCCATTTTTCATTCTTACATTTCCCTTTTTATCGTAACTTTTCCATTTGAGGTCTTATTTGGCCTCATTTCAAGGCTCAGTACAATTTATGAGTTTGAAACTTAGGAAATAATGAGTGCATTAAGATGTATTGCAGTGTAGATCCTTTGAAGTGAACTAATGCTATCTTGAGAGTTAGCATTACTTGTTAACATTTATTGTCAACAGACTTCTTTCCATATCTCATCCTTTAGCATGGCATGCTTCCTCTATCAAGTAGATATTTGAACAACTATCAACCATAATTTTGAGTGGCATGTGGCTTCATAAGTTGTGGCATGTGGCTCCATCCATCACTGTATTTAATATCATCGTCCATCATTGTATCCTTATTCACTGTATCCTTATTGGAAGCCACACCGAAGCCACTGGGTGGCTAATGCCATTGCCCTTCCCACGTCTATCTGTGATCTGAATGACAGTTACTTGCCTTCTATATGTGAATTTGCCTTACCTTCCTGATTCACCGTGACCTACTGCCATGATATATGTTACCTGCCTTACCCAGGTAGTACCCCTTACATGCATGCAGAGCAGATGAGATCTGCTCCCAACCAGGCACATTTGCTTGCGACATTCCCAACTATCAAGTGGGACTTTACTGTGACTTCCTAAGTGGCGCTAGCCACTAGGTGGTAACCTATCTCCGTAAGGGCAGGGCAACAAGACTAGAAATAAGACTATAGGGCCTATAGAGAATAGTCTCTCTGCTATTTATAGGGCAACAAGACTAGAACTAAGACTATAGGGCCTATAGAGAATAGTCTCTTTGCTATTTAGTAGATCTGAGAGGCGGTTGTGAGATCTTAGACTATAGCACGACACTAGATCCCGACAAAATCGTTGTTATCTCTGCTATATCTGGTAAACAAACTGATACTATATCTATTATTGTTATCTCATATAGTATAACCATATCAATTCACTATAGAGAAGAGATTGCTATATCTGCTATCTCATAGTATAGAGTCTAGAGAAGAGATATATATGACTGCTATATATGACTTACCCAAAGATGATTGTAGAGATAAGTCAACAAATATGTGCTTCTAGGAAAACCTTGAAAACCCTTGCTATCCATGATATGTTCAACACAACCTGATTTTGAACAAGATTTTTTATTTGTTAGCATACAGATAGCTCACAGTTCTTGAATGTGAGTTCTTAACTCTCTAGTATGAAAATATAGCTCCAAAAGAGTAATTTCACGAGAAACCACACTAGTTAGACATCTTGTTTCTGGCAAAGGCGAGACTTGCAATTCACCATCATTTTCCCCCAAGAGATCTCCGTAGAGATAACCGCAACCCCCTCAGATCCAGATATCGATCTCTAACCACAGATAAAAGCGTTCACTCCTGGATATCGAATCCATCTTCTTATACCAGAAGGTGAAATTCCTGTGTAGCTTTCGTGGTTCGATTCTTCTCAGACCCTCAAACGAGAAATCGTGGCACAATACACGCACTGGAATGGTGTAAAAGAATGGATGAGGTGATGGACGAGGAGGTCGTGTAGGTGATGGACGGGCATGGGTGGTCATGGCCACTTCTGGTGAAGGAAGTGGCTGTGGAAGTGGAGCTCCTGCTAAAGAAGCTAAGACAGAGGCCGGTGGATCGATGACCAACAGTGGGTGTGGTGGTGTTACCTGCAGAGGATCCCATTGAGATGGCGGGGGCTGGCGATAAAAGGTGCATGACCAAAACAACTCTGGCGGCAGCGGGGATTCCAGGTTTTAGTGGGTGGTCTGGTGTTACTTGCAGAAATCACAGAGACGAGTCGTATCAGCTCAGACTGTTGAAAGGGATTATGTCATATCTTTAGTCTGTAACAAGTGTAATTTTCTTTGTGACAAATGTAGTCACAAATGTAATAGTCTAGGTGACAAGTGTAACATTTATTCCAGTTAATCATGAGACTTATGCTTAAAAAATCCAAAAAATCCAAATTTAAACTAAGCCAATTAAATTTGCAGTTTAATCTTTTCATATATATATACTTATTAATTCCCATGAAGAACATGCAAGCATTTTATATTCCATAGAGAATAAAAAAGCATAGACAAGAAAACCAATTATTGCTTCGGTATATGATAAAGAGAAAGGCAAGGGTAATAGGATATGGAGGAACATAGAGATTTTGAGCTCTCAACACGGTCAAAGATATCTAAACTCATAACGCAGTCATGTAATCTTCATATTTTTCAATATAATATCTGTCTCTGGGGTGGGACTGAATAAGCGTTGGAATGTGCCATATGTGCAAACAATAATAGTGAAATAATGTTAAAAAAATCCAATCAAATCAAATTAGTGGTTATCTTCATTAATAATTTACTTGCACGAAGATTCGGTCATGAACTACTTTCCTTTGGGACAACACCCATTGAAATTGAAGCTCCTCGTGGCCAATACTATGGATCAACCCTTTCTAGTGGCACGACACTCGTTGAAACTGAAGCTCCTCATGGCCACTGCTATGGATCAGCCCTTTCCAGTGGCACAACACCCACTGAAATTGAAGCTCCTCATGCCCACTGCTATGGATCAGCCCTTTCTAGTGGAACAATACCCACTGAAACTGAAGCTCCTCGTGGTCACTACTATGGATCATCCCTTTCTAGTGGCATAGCACCCGCTAAAACTGAAGCTCCTCGTGGCCACTTCTATGGATCAACGCTTTCTAGTGGCACAACACCCGTTGAAACTGAAGCTCCTCGTGGCCACTGCTATGGATCGGCCCTTTCTAGTGGCACAACACCCGCTGAAACTGAAGCTCCTCATGGCCACTGCTATGGATCATCCCTTTCTAGTGGCCGAGTTTGATTTTGAACTCTCACCACAAACAACATAGCAGTCCTCCTTCCTACTCTTTTGGCAGGGACTTGTTGCTTAGCAACTACCCTTGTTAGATTAGGAATGAAATAAAGAATACCAGATCATGCAAGTTCAATATTTTTTTTTATGTTAAAGTGTTTTTAAATTTTATAGATTTAAAATATTATTTTTTATTTTTATATATATTAGTTTTGGCCAGTTGTTTAAGTTCCACATATATTATATAATCTTTTATATTTTTATGTTAAATTTCATTTTTGTTTTTACAAGTTTTTGTGTTTTTTTATCTTTAATAATAATAATGTGCAATGAATTTATAATTTTTTTTTCCTTTTCACTTGGTATGAAAGCAAAACATTGTTTTCCCTTTTTATTTGGTATGTGTTAAGACTATATATGTTCCTACAACTGATATGAAGGTTTATTGAAGTTATAAGGTCGAGATTGAGCGGGTAGGTGGAATAAAGGTGAGCTTCTAGGACATCTGAAATAAAATTACCAAGTTTTTTCGAGAATGATTGAAAAAATGGCAAGAAATCCATGCCCTTGTGTGCATAAGGCAATATTTAAGCAGTCAAGTGCTTATCGAAGGACAAACAAAGATTATCATGCCCAAAATGGCCTAAAGTTTCTAGCTATGGGGAATTTAAGATTTTCTTACAACCAGAGTTGTTTGATCAAAATCCCCAAACACATAGCCGATTGTTAATTGCACCAGGCCACCAACGATTCATCCCTTGCATTATGTTTTAGTCTGAAATTCCTTTTCTTATAGTGTTTGTGTTCTTGTAAAGCATCTCCTTCCATTTTTCTTTTCCAGTTTCAGATATGATTTATAAAATCTCAGACAACAAATTATACCTCATGTTCAGTGTTATTGTATGATGTCTAGTCCTAAAACATAAGTGATTTCCTCTAAATGAATGACCACCTCTTTTCAGTTCTTTATACTTTCAAATGATATGCAGAGGATACCTCATGTATTTGAATGTGTGAAGATGTTAATTGTTTGAAGTGTGTTTTCATTGATCTGTATGCACATGTTAGAGCCATTGAACTCTTAATTGCTCAACACATAGTTCTATGCCTATAAGCTACATGATTCGTTTTCAGTAATGCCCTACAATTTTTTTTTGTTTTCTTCCTTTTCAACATTTCATTATCCTTTAAAGATTTATTGTCTGAAACACTTGTAGACACATGCCTCTGAGAGTCAAGAGAATTTTTTAGCCAAGATGAGATTGTTTGGGGTCCTATAATTTCTAGAAAAGCTTCATAGAACTTCATATTTCTTCTTTTTCAGGTAAACCTAACCTAGAATTATCTCCTTCGGTTGTTCATCAAAGTGTTGAATCTGTATATCTAATTGATATACCTAAAAAATCATTTTCTTCTTCAAATTTCCCCCCATAACCTTTGATATACCTCTTGAATTCTTCTTTAGAATCCTGTTAAGATGTAGGCTCTTCCCTTCAACTTGTCTGAAAAATCCTATTACTCCCATATTCACTGTGATCCCATTGATGACTCTACTATGTTTTAATGGAAAGATCATTTAGTGCTATAATAGATGCAATGCTTGCTCCACTTTATTTTTCAAATATACTTGGATTTCCTAATCCTATACCTGGTATAGGAGTCTAGGAAGACATCTTCCTATATTCAAAGAAGATAATGATGATAATCCGGCTCAACATTTGATAGAATTCCACTTATGTATGCATCAACTGAGTGTTTTTCATGAAGTTTTCCTCATGAAAATGTTCATGATCTCTTTTGTTGGAGAGGCTCGAAAAAGGTACAGATCTTTACTTGTTGCTTGTATAGCTTCACTGAAATATTTTCATATGTTGTTTCATTCTTATTGCAAAAGGAGCTATCCCCTTGAACTTCTTTTTGAAAATTGTTGCAATGAAATATTTAAATCAGTCCTAGAGGATATAAAAGATTTTCCCTGTAGCAATGAAGAGGAAAATAAATTTACTAATGATGAATATAAACAAGATTTTTAAAGGGAAGCTTACTATAATAGTGAGAATGAAGAATATATCCTTGCAAGCTCAAATGAAGAGGTATCACTGGAGGGTGATTACACAGAAGCTTAGGAGAATCTACAGGAAGATACAATGCTTCTTTTTGTCTTGAAATAACTTGAGTCAATTATAGAACATAGAAATTATTGTTTCTACAATAGTGAAGAGAAGAAATGATTTTTTGGAATTACATGTGAAAAAGATGTCAGTGATGGATATATTCATGAATATTTTCAAGAAGAGACAATTCCTTCTTTCACACCTATTGATCAAAGTCAATATTGTGTCGATGAAAATTATGAAAATCTATTTCGAGATAAAATTTCTGATGATGTGTTGCCCCTTATTTTTATGACATGTTGGCCCTCGACCAAGTTTTGAGGATACTTGGTCATGTTTGACCTATTTTTGGGATTTCGACATGCTGTCGAAGGCGGAGAGCAAGACGAAGCGGAGATCGCGAGATCTCGACCCCTGTTTAGGGATTTTTGGGTTTTGGGCTTATGTAACAGGTATGGGAATGTCGGCCCATGGGTTTACCCATTCTTAGGCCTATTTTGTAATGTATAAATAAGTATCTAAGAGATGTAAGAAGGAGGGACTAAGAGGCAAGAGTGGTAAGTGCAAAATCTTGATCTATATGATTGAAGGGTTGTACGTTGTGCTAAGTGCAAGTAATGATTGTAAGTGATTTGTGCGCAAACTGTTTAAGGCTCTGTGCCTAGATATAATTAGGGAAGGAGGATTTGGCAAAGTGCCCTCATATCTCCTATCCTATGCGAAGTAGGGTTTGATGCTTGGTGCCTATAAGAAGCTTGACTGAAGATAATAAAAGAAGAAGAGTTTGTGGACGTAGCCCCAGGGTGGGGGTGAACCACATATATGTTGTGTATCTATGATTTGTGTGATGTATTGATGTGTTTACTTGATTAGTGCTTTGATATAGGTGAATGATAGATGAATCTAGTGATGTTATGTGCTTAATATTATGGATGAATGCTAGATCTGGTCTCTGTGGATGTGCTTAGTGCTTGAATATAGTAGATCTGGTTTAATACTATGATGCTCTGTAATTAGGGTTTTGTCTGCGAAGTAGATATTGGTTTAGTAATAATGAACTATAATTGCTAAGTTCTCTGTTAAGGTGTTACAATCACATATATGTGTCCCAGCTAAGGTTACAGACACTGGAGTCCTGCAACCACCCCCACTCTACCTCGGGTGAGACTTCATCTACTTCGCAGGTGTTGCCGAAAGGGCCGGTAGTTAGGGTTTTGTTGGTGCATTGTTGTAGCGTTGAACCCTGGGTTTTCCCCTGTGACAACAAATGGTTCCATTGCCGGGACTTGAAACTGTGATTGTTGGGAACTAAGAAAGAAGGAGCTTTGTGCGAAGATCTGACCTGAAACTGTGAAATCTCCGTGCGTAGATCTGTTGTCCTAGTGTGCCATATTCTACTTTATATGTGAAGCTCTATGATAAGAAAAGAAGTCTGATCTGAAGAAAAGACGTAAGATTTGAATGCTTTGTGCTCTGATAGAGGTAAGAATAGTGAAAATTTTTAGATCTGGAAGCTTTGTGCTTTGCTAAAAGTAAGATTAGTGGAAATTTTTGTTTCAAGAGTATGGATCTAGGTATGTTTGATAAATTTTGTCCTAGCCTGAAAAATAGGGAACAACTAGAAGAAAAGAGGTTTTATATGAGTAGATATGATAGAAATAATGAAAGATATGTTATACCTATGCATAGAAAGAATGTTTGGACTAACAAATGGATGTAGGATCCTAGAAAGAATTTTTTGTAGATTAGCTACTATGATTCTAGTGCGCAATACAGGAAGGGTTGGGAATCATTTAAAAGAAAGAGAGGATTAACTCTTTGTTATAGTTGCAGAAGACTGGGACATATTGCTATGGAATGCCCTGGTAAAACACCTAGTTGTCTTTGTTGTAAAGTTGTGGATCATAAAGTTATGGATTGCCCTAGAATGATTGCTAAGCTTGAAAGAATGAATATGAGACAAGAAGACCATGAAGAAGGTCAAGCAGCTAAGATCATAGAAGAACCCCAGAAAGAATTAGAGACTGTATTTCTACAAATGAAAGAAACCCTGAACGACCACCGACATATCAACTTATCAGAGATCTTCAAAGAAAAAGAGTGCATAGAAGAAAGAATAGGAGACTTCAGCGTTGACTATGTTATGGATTAAGAAACATAGGTGAATATTATGATAGAAAGAACTTGGGAAACTTTATGAAAGCTTTCTATGATTCCTTCATTGGGAGGAATAAGATTATTTAGAGGAAACCTGATAAATCTATGTGAAAAGCTCACCCATATATCTATGAGTGCCCATGGAACTTCGATAGAGGAAGAATTTGAAGTTGTTAAATTTATTGAAGACAATGCCCCATTTGCTATATTAATAGGAAAACCTTGGATTGAAAGGGATCGGGCTAGAAGGAAAACAAAAGAAGTCTTAGAGCAGAAGAAGCAAGAGTTTAAAGATTTCATGACTAGGAGGATCACACACTTGATTGAAGAACAAGAGAAAAAATCGAAGCTATTTAACACCAGAGACTTGGATGTTGAAGTTGGAAGAAAACAAGAAGACTCACAGAAGACTGAAGCACCTAGCCTAGATAAAGAAGAAGTATTTCCCTTGAATCCTAGGAAAGAACCTCAATAACACGAAGTTACTATGCCAAGAGAAGATAAGAATCAGAATGGAAAGAGGAATATCGAGACGAAGCTCACTGGAAAAAAAGCTAGAAATATAAGTAAGAAGAAAGCTAAGATCGAAAAATTACAGAAGGTTCTAAAGGGAACTTCGCAGAAGGAAAATTTACAAAACTAGAACTTCGTCGGGATATCAGAACAACGTCACATGACACTTCGCCATGGCGAAGCAATATAGTTGTTGGGAATAGTATAACCATTAGACCGACACCCCTAATGGGTAGAAAGGAATTTATGGTCAGATAGCTCGCCATAACACCGTTGGGACCGCACCGTAACAGACAGAACTAAAGTTATGAAGGCTTATTGCCCGTTGGATAGATCCATTGCTTACTTATCTATTTATTCCGTCGAACCTGGCACCGAGAAAATTTTTTGCAACCGAGATTATCTGAGCCTGTAGATTAGTTTATTTCTCACAGTGATCATCGCGTTATCACCATCCATCCCGTTGCATTGAGTATTTATTCTTCAAACCCGAGATATTCAACCACGAGTGTGTATGTCCGAAGAACTTAGCACAGTCAAAGAATCTATGAAGGAGGTACTCATCGACCTCATGACTAAAAGAGTAATGTATGTGGGTGTACAAGCATCATCGATGAGAGGAGTGCAAGCCTCTCTGTCGACTGCTCATGGAACCAGACCATCCCGACCAGCAGCAGAAAAGAGAACCAAGCACAGAGATGACCTAGAAAATGTGAAGTTGATCCCGACCATATTGCCCGACTACATCTCGCCTCTGTCTAGTGTGGTGAGTCGTGATAGTGTGCCAAGAGATTTTGAGTACACCATGGTTAATGTGTACCTCCCGAAGGGGATACACGTAGTTCATGCACAATAGGACAAGTTCGCAGCATTGAAGTTCAACAACTTCAACCTAGGATACCACAAGAACCATAGCATGCTCGCCCCGTATAAATACTTGACCAAGATGAAGGGGAAGAACTCAAAGATAATTCCCCAGTCATGGATAATGAACCTCGTGCAGTCCACCATGTTGAATTTAATGAAAATCCCACACTTTGGAAGACACCAGGAAGTTAACGCTTGTGTCAAGCTCCTACTTTCATGTTACCATGGTGACTACTTATGGCTAGACCGTCGTATTACAGTTGATCCAATGCTGATCCATAGGATCACCAGGTTGAGTATACAAGGACCCGATCTGCAGGAATTCTATACAGGAAAAGCCATAAATCGTGTGTTAGCACAGAAGATCAAGGATACATACGACGATGTTGAGAAGGGGACACGAGGCTAGAAGGTAACCTCCATCCAAAATGGTGTAGTGCACCTAGCATGCCAATTGATTTCAGGGAAGCTAGTAAGAAAGAACAGACCCATGCAGGTCACAGGCTTTGTCAATGACCTCGCAGGGAAATGAATGGAAGGCCTATAGATGAACTGGGCAAAGTACCTAGTTAATCAGCTAGAATTGGACTACCGTGAAGCACATGATCAGGGCTATGAGTTTCACTTTAGCTGGCTCCTGATCCTCATCGCATTTTTTTCTTGGGATATGTCAGAAGGTGTGACCTTCCCAGATATTGAGTCGTTCAAGCCACTTGTTGTGAAGTTCACCACGCTCTAGTACTAGAGCGATATGGGAAAAAAATGGCAGTAAAACGCAGTTTTTCACACATACTACCTCCAGCTGAAGAGAGACATCGAAGTTGAACCTCGCATGATGTCGAACACCTTACAAAGTTTTCGACCCCTCATGAATTTCCATGTAGATCGACAGTTCATCTATATTACTGCACGGGAATATGAACATAAGGAGAAACTTCAGTCGTACTACAAGCTCACGAAAGAGGACCTTGAGGAGATCACTAAGGACTGGTCAACAAAACTCCTTATCCCTGTTGACCCTGTAGAGATGTCTAACCCCGAACTGGACAGCCCGGAGGTCACTCACAAAGAACATGACACACCCAGAACCGACAGACGGAAGAAGACTAAAGAGGTCCAATACTTAAGCAACGCCTCAGAAAAGACTACTTCAGTATCACCTGGCCAAGGGGGTGATGATGAGGTAAAAGAGATAAATGGTAAAGAATTTGAGCAAAAGCAAGGCAAAGTAACACCACCTAGGGATGAGGCTAATCCCTTGAAGAAGAGGAAGGTTTCTCCCGAGAAACCCTCTTCCCGAAAGAAATCCAGAGCCACTTTAACTAAGATGAAGACTGTGCTCATTGTCGATGACTTTGATTTCATCATCGCAGTTGTGAACGATGCCTCGCAAGAAATGTTGCATAAATAAGAATCCAAGTAGGAGGAGATGTATGAAAAAATCAAGGTCGAACTATAAGGGGTAAAGTAGGCCCTTCAGTCCAGTTGTGCAGTGTCCACTGCGCCTCTGCCACCAGGAGAACCAGAGTTGGGAGATGAACCAGCCCAACTCCGTCGACTAGCTAATGTGACCAAATCTCACCTTCGTCGCGCACAGGAAGAAATAAAGAAAGCCATCCAGGCCTTTAATCAAGTGCAAGGAGTACTCGTAGAACAATTCCAAGTTGCAGAGTAGGAGAAGGTTTCTCTCCAATTGAAGTTTGAAGAGGAGAAAGCACAGATTCAGAAAGAAAAAGAACAGTTGCTCGTAGAGCAACTTGAAGTGAAAGAAGCAATAAACAGAGCACTCCACTCTATGACGGGCTTAGAGCCAAAGGAAAAATACCAAGTTGAGCATCAAGTAGAGTAGCTTGCGGAAGCTATCCAACAACTAAAACAAAGAATAGCAGACTTAGAGCTCCGCACAATGCCCGACAGTCTGCAGGATGTAAGGGACCAAAGAGAATCAACTACTCGAAGTGTCGTTGAGAAAATAAAGGCCCTTTCCATGGAATGTAAGAAACTAAGTGATCGATGTGCCCAGACATATGAGCGATTCACAGAGAATCCAGAATTGAAGGCACTGGTGTCACAACTCCAGGAGGCGAAGCAGCAAGAAGAAACAATACAGGCACAGTTGAAGCCCCTGTCAGCCATTGAGAGGATGAAGCGATCCCTAGAGAAGAGTAGTGCTCAACAGCAGGTCCACACCATTTAGAGTAGAGTCATGGTAGTGACTCAGAGGCTCCAACCTATACAGGATGAGGCTTTCCAACTACTCGCAGAGATCGAAATCTGAGGAGTAGAACTAGAGCAAGTCATCACTGCAGCTAAACATTGCCTAGAAGGACTTTCCAATGAAGCAGTCATCCAAGAGTTCATTGAACAGAAGGCTATGGCACAAAAACAAGTCGAAGAATCTCAAGCCGAGCTCGAGGCTTTTGAATCAGAGCTATCCAGATCCGAGTGACTCGGGACAAGTCACAGGTGAATGTTGGGGGCCTGTTGGCCCTCGACCAAGTTTTGAGGATCCTTAGTCATGTTTGACCTATTTTTTGGACTTCGATAGGTTGTCGAAGGCGGAGCGCAAGACAAAGCGGAGATCGCAGGATCTTGACCCCTTTTTAGGGCTTTTTGGGTTTTGGTCTTATGTAACAGGTATGGCAATGTCGGCCCATGGGTTTACCCATGCTTAGGCCTATTTTGTAATGTATAAATAAGTAGCTAGGCGATGAAAGAAGGAGGGACTAAGAGGCAAGAGTGCTAAGTGCAGAAGCTTGATCTATGTGATTGAAGGGTTGTACTTTGTGCTAAGTGAAAGTAACAATTGTAAGTTCTTTGTGCGCAAACTGTTTAAATCTCTATGCCTAGATCTACTCGGGGAAGAAGTATTTGGCAGAGTGCGTGCATATTTCCTATCCTATGCGAAGTAGGGTTTGATGCTTGGTGCTTGTAAGAAGCTTGACTGAAGATAACAAAAGAAGAAAAGTTGATGAACATAGCCCCAGGGTGGGGGTGAACCACGTATATATTGTGTTGCTATGCTTTGTGCAATGTATTGATGTGTTTATGTGATTACTTGCTTAGTGCTTTGATATAGGTGAATGATAGATGAATCTAGTGATGCTATGTACTTAATAGTATGAATGAGTGCTAGATATGGTCTCTGTGGATGTGTTTAGTGCTTGAATATAATAGATCTAGTTGAATACTACAATGCGCTATAATTAGGGTTTTGTCTGCGAAGTAGATACTGGTTTAATACTAATGAACTATAAATGCTATGTGCTCTGTTAAGGTGTTACAATCACAGATCTATGTCCCAGCGAAGGTTGCAGACACTGGAGTCCTACAACCACCCATGCCTCTACCTCGGGTGAGACTTCATTTACTTCATGGGTGTTGCCGAAAGGGCCGGTAGTTAGGGTTTTGTTGGTGCGTTGTTGTAGCGTTGAACACTGGGTCTGCCCCTGTGCCAACATGAACAATCTATTACTCAATGGTTGGTTCATGAGGAATATAAGAAGGATTATTGTAAATATACTCATATTGTATTATACCACACATATCTGGGTTTTTATGAATATAAAG
Source organism: Picea sitchensis (assembly GCA_010110895.2). NCBI lineage: Eukaryota > Viridiplantae > Streptophyta > Pinopsida > Pinales > Pinaceae > Picea > Picea sitchensis. The sequence goes on along the minus strand of SNQJ01S0043974.1, from coordinate 2,094 downwards.
TTGAAGAGGATGTGCATATTTCTACATCATCATTCACAAAAAATTCAAATAGAAATAGGTCCATGTATGACCATCACACCATAGAACCAAAGCTTGGTATTGAGGAACATATCTCTAAAGTGGATTCTTCAAAAAATGTTATTAATGCACTTGTTTATGGGAGCTATGAGGGATCTGATGAAGGATTTTAGATGAATTATTTTCATTTGTTCTTAAAGATATAAAGCTTGACAATAGTGAACAAGAACTAGTGGAAAATTTTCAATGTGATGAAGCTGTTGTACTTCCTCCATTTTATTCATCAGAATCACAAGCAGAGAAATCAAAGAGTATCGAGGAGCATTTCAGTCAACTCAATCATGAAGAAGGAATCTCAAGTTTTGTTGAGAAATTTGTTATTTCTCATATTTTTCATGATGCAGTTGCATTTTGGTTGGAGTTTGCATTATCAAATATCTCAAATGACTTAAGATATATGATGTTAATATTTTCAGATCATAAGTATAAACTTCATAATCATTTCATGTTGCAGTTTCCACATTTGCTTGTCCTTTTTTTGCAAAAGTGCATACAAGAAGTTCAACCATGCAGTAAGAAACTTTCCTGGTATCAGTGGAAGTGTCATTTCACTTGATCGAAGTGGCTGGACTGATCTAAGTAGGAGGGTTATGTACATAAATAATCTTTCCGTCAAGTATTTGTTTTCATCTTGTAGAGTTTGTTTCAATTTTACTTTATTCACAATTTGTTACTTCAGCAAGCAGGTAGAGTTCTAATGTTGTAAGTTGTTGAGCAAATTTTGTTGCACATATCAGATCAGTTTTTCAGGTGTAAAGAAGATTGATCATTTTGAGGTAGATTCCATATCCCAACAGAAGAAGACACTTGATCTACAGTTCTCAAGAGACCACAGGGATATGTTTTCTTCGTTGGAGTCAAATTGTTTTACATGTTATTGTGTTTTTTACCTTCAATAATAATGTGCAATGAGTCTGTAAAGTTTTTTTCCCTTTTTACTTGGTATGAAAGCCAAAAGTTTTTTTTCACTTTTCACTTGGTATGAAAGCCAAGCGAAAAGATAAAAAGAATAATCAATTGGATTCCTCCATTTCATGGACAACATTATAAATATACGAGAATAAAAACTTAAACCTTAATAGGTTTAAATATACATTAAATATAGTTCAAATAGAATATGATAAGCCATGAAATTAGAATACATTGAAAGCACAGGAAATGAATAATAAGAAAAATGCAAAGAGAGAGACATTAACTATGCTTTTAATCCAAAATGTTCTAAATATTACCATTTTATAAAAATGCCCAAAGAGCTTGGAATGCATTGCAATACATTTAAAGTTAAAATGAGTTGTTTGCAAAATTTGACAAAGAATTTGAAAATCCTGCAATGGACATGATAAGATGTTTGATTTTCATTTTCAAGTGCAAGACATTGTTACGTTTTGACACTCATGGAAATTAAAACTATTCTACATGACGTAATTTGTGAAGAAGTACTCACATCTTATTCATTAAATATAACTTATTGGAATTTATTACACTATAGGAAAGCAAGGATGTAATGACATTGAAGTTGGTAAATCTCATGGGATTGTTGACATCTCATGTATAAAGTAGTTTAAATATAATTATAGAAAGTTTAGAATAAACAATTGCAATCAAAACTAAAGTTTGTGAAGGAAGTAGTAGTCCCCATCAAAGAAAGGTGACGTCATCAAATTAATCAAAAGGAAGAGGAAGAGATTATGGAGGTAGAGGCCAAGGACATAATTAGTTTAGGAAGGTAATGTAGATATGAGACATATTTAATGGCATTGTGTGAAATATTTAGTAATTTTCAGGGAGTGTAGGTTTAAGTAGGTGAAAGAAAACATTCTTTATTTAATATATTTTTTTGTCACATGACATAAAAAAATGAATGTTGATGTTTGTTTCCTTGATTTTAGTTTGTTAATCTTTGACAAAGATCCATGTTATGTATAAAACTCTTTATTAAGTCTTAGATATTGAATTATTACATTTTTAGTGTTATATGTGTAGGTCAGTTAGAACCCTTCATTGTACCCTTTCAAC
>SNQJ01S0043973.1:141115-156423 GCA_010110895.2 Picea sitchensis | reverse complement strand
TGAGTTGGTTTTGTATCCTTGAGGTCATTCAATCACTGGTCTATGCTAAGGTACATCCGTCTTACTGCTTTCGCTCCTTTATCCTATTAACATAAGGTCATCACTTCTTTTTGGTAAAGTGTTGCATACAACAACATGTCCATAACTAGGGACCATTTGTCTCATGGCAACTTAATACTATCCACTGTCTTATTTCTAAGCCACTCTAAGACATGTAGTAGTAACTACTTAGAGTCTCGCTATCCTATATTGTGAGGTTAGGGGTGTCAGGCCTTTAGAAGTTCAATCTGATAAGTGTAAGTAACATTATAAAATCTATAATGATAAATTAACCCTTATTCAAAAAAACATAAGTATAGTGGATTAACTTCAGCCACTAAAATTACACCTTGAATCTAAAGTGCGTAGAGGGTTAATATTTTGGACGTTAAGGTTATGATCGTATGCACACCACTCGTTAGGTAACAACAAGGCTAACTGCCTCGGTGTTTAATGGAAGGTAGTTGGATTTGACATGTAATGGTGTAGTGAGACATTCATCTAGTTGCCTCGCCATCAATGCCCTTAGCTACCGATACAGGTGGAAGGAACTATGCCTTAAAGGCATGTCTGCACATTTAAAGCACCTAGGAAAAATGTCTACTCGACATAGAGCTCGACTGGTGTGCCCAAAGGAAACATCGACACCTCCCATATAGTCACATGGTTTAAGTACAAACACCTGCTCCCCCTTTGCTCCATTCGGAGGTTACTCCCGTGCCCTTCACTCTCATTCAGGCTTTTAGTTTGGTGGAAGAGGAATGACTGTCTCAAGCCATTCCGTTCGCACCCAGGTTAAGGTTTTTTGTGAAGGAGAGAAAACATCACGGACCAATTCCTTTGTTGGCTCAAACATCATGTCCAGGAGTTCACGATTCTAGTCCTTGTGCTAGGTGCGTCGAGATTCTTGGTGGCACTTCTCGATAGCAATTCTATGTGGTAAGTTGACCTTCGGATCTCCTTTTGTTTACTCTTTAAAATCATTCTGCCTCGTCTATGGGTATGTGAAGACCTTTGTTCTTTAATAATATCCTCATCTTACTTCCAGGGTACTGTGATAGAAAAGTAGTTGGGTTCTGTTGGTGAGGGTTTGGCTCCTATCCTAGTTTATCCCTGTTACTGCACCATTCATCCTATTGGGACCAAGCCATTACTTGTATCACAATGTATGTTATGAAAGTCGAGAACTTATTCGGTTAAACCCTTGTTATTATTTACTGGTCTCCTCTGTTGGATAGTCCGTTAAACCCTTGTTATTGTTTCCTAGTCTTTTTTGTTTGACTATAGTGTTAGATGGTAGCATCGATTTAGAAGCAAAGTTTTTCCAATGGCAGAACGCATTTAATCTCTTCTGTTTAAGTTGAATATTTGAAGGTTTATATTTACCATGCATCGTTTTACGCCTTTTATTCTTTCTGTTATTCCTGTAATATCCCTTTGGATTATGCACTAGTATCAATTATTAATGATGCACCCATGGATGTGTGAGGGTACCCATCAGAGAGGCACAAACACCCCTTCCCCTTTCGGTCCGGGTGATGTAGCGCGATGGCAGAAGGCATAAATCCTCTGCTTCAATTAAGTATTCAACAGGCCCCCTTTCTAGTTATTTTTTGTTCTGTAACTTAAACATATTATCCTGTTTGGTTATGTTTTAATGCTTCTTGTTAATTATGTGTAGGTGCGGTCATGCCGAAGCATGGGGATGCCCTCCTCGCTCCATCAAAAGGTATTCGTGTTCCTACACAGTATCTAAGTTATTTTTGAGATTTCAAAGCCCACTGGTCCAGGCTCTGTTTCGTCCTAAATTCTGAGAGGTTAATTCGAAGATCTGTGGTAGTTGATACAGGGTATGCTCCGAATTGTATAAAATGATTCCGGTATATAGAACCATCGCACAGTTTGTGCCTGGTTGGACTTTGATAACTAGATAGTCATTTTGTTAAAATACAGTGCTCATTATATCATGTCTATTAAATCTATTATGGATTTGGGATTCTGAAGTATTATCCTCTATATAATTCAAGGATGGATTTGGTACTATAGATTCAAATTTCTATTCTGGCTATTATAGTTATTTTTGTTTCCAGAATTGAATCTTATTATTGGATGTATAAACCCTTTTTCCGAAATGAATCGGCCATGCATAGAAATAAAATGGTCGATGATTCCCAGATTTTGTTTATGTTCAAATTGAAGAATTAACTGGTTACAGGTTTATGCATCACAAGTTATTTACCTTCTGTTTTCAGTTATAATTGTTGAATAACCCTTAACAGTCTGCTTACCCGTGAAAAAATAGCTTCATTGTTAGTTTGGATTCACGCATTGTGTACTGTTTACCTTCTGTGTCAATTATCGTGGTCGAATAAGCCCTTAACGGACTGCTCACCAGTGAATTAGATAGCCTCAATGCAGTTATGGATCTACTCACCGTGTACCATTTTCCTTCTGTTTTGGTTATCGCTTATTGTGTAAGTCCTTATAGATCTATACACGAGAAATATTGATGGCATCATTATTCATTTATAATTCATGCGTTATTACCTTTTGTTTCTATTATCATTATGAAATAAGTCTCTACAGGACTGGTTTGGGTTTACGTATTGTGCAATCTTTTATCCTCTATTTCTATTACTTATATTGACTAAAACCTCTATGGGTCTGCTCACACGAAAAAAAACAGCATAGTCATTACGACAGAACTTGTGGTTTAACTGTGGGTAAACATTTTCTTAACAGGGTCATCCCTTACTGTCGTATCTATATCGAATTATGCATGTATATATCTATATAGCCTTCTTGTAATGGGGTTCGAGGAGTTTTCCTTTTCTTGGAATAAAATTTTCCTCTTATAAGGTTATATGTCCACTTAATGCTACAGAATTCTTGTGTGGACAGTTTACTCTAGTGTCATTCCTCCTCTGTCGCAGAATGTCCATTACATTGTATATCGATATATATCGATTCAATAACTATATTGGTTTATATGTTTGTCGATTATTACTTCACTGTTGTAGAGTATACTTGTTGGATTATGAATGGTATGCTTAATCGCAATGGATCATTGTTTATTAGTAGCATCGATAGGAAAACTAAAAACAAGACAATATCTTATGGGATTTGTAACTATTATAGAATGTGTTTCACTGTTTAGTACATTCCATAAATCTTAGTAACTACCTAGCATTATATCTAAATAAAAAGGTCTATTTCTAGGCAATCATTATGAAGTAAAATGTTAGATCTTTCCCACAACATTCGACCAGAAACAAAATCGTACATAGAAGTAAAACAGATTTTCAATACATAATCATTTGACTAGAACAAGGCAGAGTTACATATCTAAACCAGATTTATGGGAAGACGAAGGGAGCAGCCACGTTCCTCCCAACCATAGAACAGGGCAGCCAACCTGCTTGCCTGATTCACCCCCTATCTTGACCATGAATCCATGAGGGCGAATTAAAATCTCCTATATAGAAATGTCCTTCGAATTTCAGCAGTATCCCCCTTGCTTCACACTCACACAATAGTTCTCATAACAACAAGAGAAAAATTTCGTAGACTTCTTTCCTCAGCATACTTGGTAGTGTCCTGCCTCCTCACATATGCTTGTTTGTTAGTTTGCCTAGGACTTTTTCCCTCTCTTGGGGAATTTTCACAGCTTTCTAAATCCCTGATTTTCAGGGGCTGCTATTGGACAAATCACTGATTTTCCACTTGTAACAATCAGCTCAGAGTTAATTCCAATGTGTTCCCCACTCATGGAGTCATGGTCAGCTAAATTCAACATGGTTGCTCCATTTGTCCTCCTACAATCAATATAAAATATTCATTTTTTTCCCTTTTTCATACAAGTGTCATAGTCAAGTAGCTAGTTAGGACAAGTCAGATCTCTGCCCAACAATCAAATCATTTATTACAATTATAAAATTTGAAATTCGGAATTTCCATAAATGGCAAAAATTTTCCAATTTCAAAATTTACTAAAAACGGAAATAAATTTCCAGCACTTTTAGATTCTAAATTATTTTGTCCAATTTCTTTATCTTGGGGATGTCACATAGTACTTTCTTTAATCTGTATAATTTTTTTTCTTTTTCTGGAACCTCATAACCTTGTGGTTGTTCCACATATACTTATTCTTCTAAGTTTCCATTCAAGAATGTTTATTTTACATCCATATGATAAATTGGCCATTTGTACTACGCGACAATTGCTAACACGGTTCTAACTATGTCCATTCGTGCAACTAGTGCAAATGTTTCATTGTAATCAATTCCAGGTTGTTGTGTAAACCCTCTCGCAACTAATCTTGCCTTGTACTTATCTACTTTTCCTTTTGCATCTTACTTGGTTTTATAAATCCACTTGACACTTATGACATCCTTATTATTAGGTACATCTACCAATTTCCATGTTTGATTATTCTCTATGCACCTGATTTCTTCATCCATGGATTGTGCCCATACTTCCTCTTTGACATCTTCTTCAAAAATTAATGGATCATCTATTTGTGAAAATAGAGCAAAGACTAAAAATGAGTTTGGTGTGTCTTCATTATAGATGTCGCACACACTTCTTGTCTTTCTTGGTAACAAACTTGCTAATGTTGGATCTGGAGAGGTAGAAGTATTCAGACTGCTTGTTGGTGTTTGCTACGCTATAGGTGTGGACTGTGCACTTGTTGTTACTACTGGAGTATTTTGCGTGATAATTTGCATTGTAGTGCCAGGTGTAGATGGATCTGCACACTGGCCTATGTATGGTGTTTGAAACACGTCATCCTCTACGTCATTATGCTCCATTTTGTCAATTATATTTACTGTCTTTTCTATGGTTCCATCCCATGCTTCATTCTCTACAAACTGAACATCGAGGTTGATTATGACTTTTCTTGTGACTGGGTCATACATATTATATCCTTTTGTTTCTTCAAAATACCCAACAAATATACATTTTTGTCATTTCTTGTCCAACTTCCTTCTCATTTCATCTGGAACAAGTGCGTATGAGACACAACCAAAAACTCTTAAATGCACCACATTATGCTTTGATCCTATCTATTCTCCCTGAGGAATTCTATTATTCACACTATTTGTCAGACATCTATTCAATATGTATATTGTAGTTTCTACTGCCTCATCCCAATACTCATTTGACAAATGTTTGGTTGTAAACATACTGTGCGCCATTTCCATGATGGTTATGTTCTTTCTTTACAAGACACCATTCTGTTGTGGTTTGTATCGCATGGTAAATTTCTTGTAGATGCCATGATCTTTACAAAAGTTCTGAAATTCTCTTGACATGTATTCTCCTCCTCTGTTTGTTCTTATACATTTGATGTAATAACCACTCTGTTTCTCCACAAGTGATTTAAACTGCTGAAAATAGCCCAATGCGTTAGATTTATGCTTTAGAAAATAAATCCATGTCTTTCTTGAGAAATTATCAATGAATGTTAGAAAATAAATACTGCCTCCTATAAACGGAGTTTGCATTGGTCCAAAAATTTCATAATGTATTATTTCTAGTGGATCTTTTTCTCTATAAGAATTTCCAATTGGAAATGATTCTCTACGCTGCTTGCCAAATATGCAACCTTCACATATCCTTTCTAGTTTTTCAATCAATGGTAAGCCTTTTACCATATACTTTGTGTGTAATAGTTTCAAACCTGCAAAGTTCAAATGTCCAAATATGAAATTCCATAGACAAGAGTCATCCTGTGTTTCATATTGGAATGTTGCCTTCATTTCTGCACCATTTTCTCCTTTCTTGATACTATGTGCACTATTTTCTTCATTAGTACTGTGTGTGCTTTCTGCTATAAATGCAATGTCTAATTGTGCACTTTTTCTTTTGTCAACAGTTTGCGTTGTGTTCTTCTTATTGACTAGCTTTAATGTCAATGAGAACATTCTTTTACTTGTCATCTGGATTTTTGCAATAAGTAAATTGCTTGGGCTTTTATCCATAATCACACAGTGATTATCTTCCATGTAGATTATGTATCATTTTTGTAACACTTGTCCTGTACTCATCGGATTATGCATCAGACTAGAAACATAATATACATCAGACATAACTCTCTCTTCTCCTTGTCTGGTTAAAATATTTATACTTCCTTTGCCTAAGACAGTGACTTGGATATCTGTTCCAAGTGTAACCTTGGTCTACACTGACTCATCCAAACTAGAAAACAATTCTATGCTTCATGTCATGTGGTTACTGCAGCCTGAATCTAAATACTATATGTCACATGGACTTTCTTGAGAAACATTGCATTCAACTGGTGACACTATATTAGGCATTTCTTCTGCGCTAGGCACAACTACAATGTACGTCATAAACATAGGTCGATTTTGCTTATTTTTGTTGTGTGATTGATATCGAATTTGTTTATTCTGATTATACTGTCTCTTTCTACACTCATATTCATAATTTCCATACTTTTTACAGTAATGGCATTGAATCTTTGATTTGTCAGTTTTTTGACAAATTGACTGGCCGATACTTGGATTTTGACCTCTTTGACCAATATTTCCAGTATTGCTACTACATCCACTTCTGGCAAAATTTCTTCCTCTACCTCTAGAGTTAGCTCTCCCCCTTTCTCTTCCACGACCTATAGATGACTGTGTGGAAAAAACATTTTCTAATGACATATTTGACATGTTCAATCTATTTTCATGATTGACGAGGGAAGCTTGCAATTCATCTAGACTGAACTGACTCAGATCTTTTCCTTCTTCTAGAGTTACAACTAGAGTATCAAATTTAGGAGGAAGAATTCTAAGCACTTTCTCAACAACTTTTCTATCATCTATGGTTTCACCATGAGACTTAATTTGATTTATCAGTCCAATGACATGTGTGTAGAAAGAATCTACCATGTCTGATTCTTTTATTGACATAGTTTCAAAATCTCTTCTATGAATCGGAAGTTTTGTAGTTTTTACTTTATCCATACCTTGATAAGAGGTTTGTAATATATCCCATTCTTCATTGGATTTCAATGTTGATGCAACTCTTCGAAGTATGTTGTCATGCATGGCTTGATGTATATAAAACAATGCCTTTCCATCCTTCTTTCCTTGTTCTTTCAAGACATATTTCTTAGCTTGTGTGAGGGCGTTATATGCTGCCTGATTTGTCGGTTCAACATAACCATTTTAGACTATATCCCATACATATTGACCTTAGAACAAATCCTTCATGTTCAAGGACTACATCTCATAGTTCTTGCCTGTAAAAGTGGGAGGTTGCAGATTTGAGGTAGAATCCATTTTTTTTTAATTTCAACAGAGTTTCTACTTTGACAAACTCGTTCTAGTAGAACCTACTCTGATACCAATTCAAAGGGTTAAGGGGGATGCATGCAGTCTACTCTGCACAACGCAGTTTAAAATACTGCTCACCAAACAGGCTACACGAAAAAGTTCTCAAGATCACTGCACAATGCATAGACTGCCAGGTTGTTGTGCATTGTGAATACACACACTAAATAGAATGATTTACGAATGTAGAATATAATAGATAAATAACACATAAAATTGTCAAAAACACAAAATACTTGATATTAATGAACTTCGACGCAGTGCGCTCGTATTAAAAAATACAGTGACAAAGTGAGCTTCGTCTCTAACACTTCTTCTGTCAACTCTTCAGCTATTGTTGGTTCTTGAACTGCTTCTCTTCATCTCTCTCCCTTTTTTTATGTCTCTATCTATCCATCATATATTGTAACTAAGAAACTCAAACTTATATAAACTTACTTTAGAACTTTATACTGACCCAACATTTACCTCAACCATAATTACGATTGACTCTTCGACTACTTAATTTAATTCGAAAAGATAGAATTCAACTTCATTTATAGTTCTCCTACTTGTCGACTGACTTTTGAGTAAGTATGAGACTTTTCACTTGCAGACTTGTCAGACTCTCTGACTGACATTTTGACTACTGACAGATTTCAACTAACAGACAAATCGGTGGTGACGTGAAGATCTCACCGACTTGTAATGACAATTTCGAACAATTTGTCCAATGTTGAGAAATTTGGTTGCATGGATTAACTCTAGCTAGAAACCTCAAGACAACTTTTAACTCAAGATTGGGTGGAAAGGATTTTTTATAGATATTTTTCAAAACCAAGAAGATCAAGAAAGAATCTTTGAAAATGGACCCTACTTCTTCTATTGGGATGGTTTACATTTTCATTATTAAATGGATCCTACTTCTTCTATTCAATGGGCTTGCATCTCCATTATTGGAGTGAGAAATTTAGTTTTCATAAGGAATAATTTACCTACCCACCAATATGGGTTCATTTCCATTCGCTCCCTTGGGAATAGTGGGATGAAGAGATCCTAGTAGGAAGAGGGAATAAGTTGGGTACTTATGTTAAATCTATAGAAGATACTAACCAAGGGTGTGTTGGGCCCCAACAATTACTAACCATAAGTGTGTTGGGCCCCAACAACTCTTCTTTATTTTTAATCAAAACTTAGGGTCCCTCGAAATTTTACTCGGATTCTTCTCAGATTGTTCTTTCTTCCCTTTGACTTTGATTGACTTGGTACTGGTTTTCTTTCTTTTGAGGTTGGTTTGAGTTTATATTCTTTCTTTTGTTTGGTTTGAATTTCAAGAAATTAAAATAATATTTTTTCTTTCACATAGTTTTGATGTTGATTACCCAGCTTCATAATTTGGGATTCTGCCATTACCCCTTCCCTATTGAATTTTACTCCACTAAGTATAATGACTTATCAAGATTATTGGATTAATAACGATGATTTTATAGGAAGAAATTTTATTGCAACACATCTTTTCTAAGTGACATTTCTTCACAATTGATCAAATTTGACTGAGGGAGAGACGAACATAGAAACATTAATTTAAACTAAAACATTATTTTTCATCAACTCTGCTTACTGCTTAAATTATGATTGTGTTTTCGTATTTTGCTCATTAACAATCATTTCTCACAAAATCATTTTGTTAAGTTTAATTAATTAAATTCTATTATGTAGCTTCCATCTCATCTCAAAATAAAATAAAAATAAATTATTCATCATTTGTTTGATTTAGTGAAAACCCAAATTTAATATTTTTCTACTCTCCATCAATTTGAAGCTTCTAGAATTTTAAGATCGTAGTTGAAAGGAAAAATATAAAACAATATTTGTTTAGAACTTATAGTTAGTTTAAATTCATTTTAATTTTATTGTTCTAAATTTTGTTTTATTCACAATTTTAGGTTATTAATTTGGTTTTTGTTTCATACAGTTTCTATTATCATTTATTTTATAGGATCCCCATCATGGCTTGATTTTATTATCTAAATATTGCCTAATATAATTGATCCAAAGTAATAATATTGATGTTGTTGCAAAGAATTTATGAGCAACAACATATAAGATTTGGAAATGTGTTCAAGAACATATAGATGATTTTGTGGGACTGATTTCAGCCAAACCGTGAGGAATATCAAGAAACGAATGAAAACCCATCTGCAGAATGTCTACTTAGCTTACACGTAAGATTTTCCCAAACAAATGCATGCTTTGAGAGATACTTTTGTCTATTTATGAGGCAAATTTCGTGTGGCTTAAAATTATTAGTGATTCCATTGTTCATTCATGGTATAAATATATGAGACAAATAGATCCCATGAGACTCAAAAATTCCTTGGAGGATTTTATCCATTTTTTTTTTTTTTTTTTGTAAATTTTTATTTTTCAAATGGGAGTAAATAATGGTTGAGATTTTGGGAGAATGGACCATTATTTTCGAAGAAGAATATGAAACTCTAGATTGCTTAATGGATTTATTCATGTGAGTAGAATGGTTTTGTTTTCATTATAATATCTCTTCATATTCTTTGAGAATGATTATGCATTGATTTAAATTAGTTTCTTTTAGTCTACTTTATCAATACATGATTAATTACTATCACTTATGTATTAATTTTATTTAATCTCTTTAAGAGTATATTATTCCAATTCCCCTTGGACCTTACAATGGACTTATTATTCTGAACCAAGTATGGGATACAATTTACTTTTTGGTTTTTGTCCTTTTGTAAACTGTGCAATGTTATTATTGTTTCTCATATAATTTCTGGTCATGAAAATTTATTTGTATTGAACTAGCTTTAGGTTGTTCTTCATATAACTTTTCATGTTATGTTTTTTCTTTATATTTGCTCCCTTAATATTTGTAACTGATCACATATCTATGCATTTTGAGTTTACATCTAATGTTGGGTTACAAGTCTAAGTTTTTCAGAAATTGGGAAAATGGATAAAGCATGATTCGCTCTAGTGAACTAGATTTTCAACAATATGGAAAAATTCATGAGCGGAATAAGAAAGAGAGGTTGGTTGAAAAAATATTAGAAACAAAATTCCATACAGATCCTACAATAGAACCAGAAGTGGACAAAGAGATCTTATTAAATCCCATCATAAGGTATTTAATCATCAACATATATGTGGATAGGCTCTACAAGCGAGCAGTAAAGAGGAAGAAGAGAAAGTGACAAAAAAGAAGAAACAGAGATGAAGCACTGAGACTCAGGAAACCAACCACTTATTAAATGCTTAAAGGAAGAAATCACAAATCTAGAATAAGTTCTCAGGTTGAATTGAGTACATTTAAGAAAAGCTTTGTAATTGGCGTTCAACGAAAAACATCATATATGTCAGTCTTGTTTATAACGCTCTCTATAAAGTAGGAGAAAAGTTGTTATATGTTACTTCTTTTGTAACCCATCTCTATCTTTATAACCATGGGGAAGTTGAATCGTTTTGAATCCCACATGTAAATCTTCTATATATATATCATTCCAAGGATAAAGAAAGCATGGAGAAAACAAGGGCATGCCCTCTTAGCAGGAAGACTTTGTAAAATCCTAGAGCTAAAGTGAATATACAAATGTAGAAGCTTAATTTTGAACCCAAGAAAAGATTTTAATCATTGTGATATGAGTTATGTTTTCTTTTGTAGTGTGTATTTCTTGTGTTTTTAAAATCCCATTTACAATTTCCTCTTTTAAATTGGAGAGATAAAAGTCTGGAATTCGTCTGAAGATGCTCTTAGGACTTAGAAATTCACCATATGTGTGGTTTCTTCCCAACCAATTCGTAATTCATTTTAATATGCTCATGCTTATGTGTTTTCCTCTTTTTCCCTCTTTCACTATGAAAATTACACTTAAAACTCAGACTCATTGCCCCATTTAGCCTTTTTCCTTGATAGTTCTAATGATTTGTCATTTCTTTATTCATTTATGACTCCATAACCCAAATGTCGTTCCATTTCTTCAAAGAACTTTATAATACCCTCCCAAAAAATAAATCCGCCACCCAGCCAATGATTTCCAAAGAAATATCGAGTATTACGGGAGATATCCCTCTCTAGTTGAGAAGGCTAGTGCCCCAAAATTCTAAAGTAGGTTGAAACAATTACCTTTGTTGTTTTCTATCGCATAAAAATTTCATAGAGGTTAACATTTTCGCCTACTGTCGGGGATGGAATTGAAAAATTTCCCTAGGAAAGAACGACATGGCACATATTGATCTTATTCCTCCTTTGGTGACTCCACACATCAAAAATCAGCTTGAAGGTGATTCCAATCGAGAAGAATCCAAAAATTCTAAATTCTGAATGCTTGAACTCCACTTCCCAATGCAAGAATCCAAATTTCCAAAAATATTATTACGACTTCACTCAAGCTTCAAAATGTAATTCAGGACGGTGAAACCATGAAGGTGGGTTACACTTTTGCTTGTTTTATGAGAAAAACTGTATTTTCACAAGTTATTCAACTTCCAACATATAAAGTATTTTTTTATTTATAATTTTAATTTTACTTAATAAAATTAATTTTAATTAAAAAAAAAAAACTGTGAAGAATTGTGTTAGCTTTCTCTAATGACTATTTTCAATTTTTTTATCAATGGCTCTGATATGTCAAATTGACAATTGTTTAATGATGTTTCTAAACACTAAAAATGAATGATAATGAGCGCTCTATTTCTACACCGCTGTTTTTTATTAAACTTCTATGTTCGAAGAAACAAAATATACCGGCAACAACTACAGACTTCCATTTTATTGGCGACTAATACTTTGAATTTCCCTCTAACGAATGAATATTATAATTTCTAGGGAATTCTTTTGAAGCTGACCCAAGCTGAAAAACGCTGTATATTTTAAACACATGTTTTCTACAACATACTCCATCTTAATTTTAATTTAAAAGTAAAATCTAAAAATACCCTTTGACGAGAACATTTTAACAATTATGAATAAAATTTTTCCATAATTCTTCAAGTTGTGTATTTTTAAAGATATGGGCTTTTCATTTCACCGAATCATAACTTCACCTAAAAATATTATGTAGTGATTTTTATAAAATTAAATAAAATTAGATAAAAACAATGAAAATGAAAAACAAATTATACCCAATGAAAGTAGATTCAATTTTGAAAATGTTGGTATCAATTATCAAACTAAATTCTGAGTATTTGTAGGAGTCCGCTACCTCCAAAGATGAAGTAAGATGGAGAGAATTTGCAGTTTCCTGCAAACAGTCCCATTTTCACGTTTTCGGCCGAAATATTCTTTCGACCGAAACCTATTTTTAACGGAATCCGTTAAAAAATAAACGTTTCGGCCGAAAATTATTTCGGCCGAAATATTCTTACCGCGGGAAAATAACTCATTCAAAAAACATTGTACACGAATTTTGTCGGCACCGTTAAATTTGACGTGTAAATTTTCGGCCGAATAATATTTCGTCCGAAAGTAATATTTGTTCGGCCGAAAAATTGCCGCTAGAAATTTTGGAGAACCGATTGTCACGAAAGTGTTACCCAGCTTCATGATTTTACCCAGACTCCACTGGAAGATGAGACCCCTTGACAGAGGTATGAAAAAGAACTATGGAACAAAACAAGTACTTCAAATTGGATTTTTTCCAAGGCATTTTATTGTTTGTTATAAGTTGCATTTTTTCCTTTCCTGAACATGTTAGATAATTTTTTCTTTACCTGCTACATGCAAATGATGATCATGACAATATTGAAATTATATATCCTCCTCTTAAATTTATACAGATATCTCCTCAGTTTATCACTAATTTTGATAAAAATATCTCATCTAAGCCATGTGATAACCATGACCAAGTTGATAAGCCCCATGAAGCCAAGGATAATATTTCACCTCCTGTACTTGATCCAACGTCCTTCAAGACTCATCATAGATAGAGACCCTTGAAGCCACCCCAAGTCCTTCATGATTTTCCTCCAAAGTACTATAAGTACCTACTTGTGTTTGATGGAGAACCTAATGCAATCTCAGTTGAAAAACAAATCCAAGGGTTTGAGCATTTTATAGATTTTTTTTAGATTGACCATGATGATGTTTGTATGAGGGCCTTCTCTCGACCCTTGAAAGGGGATACCAAAGACTGGTTTAAACATTTTCAGCCAAAGATAATTAGCTCATGGGAGGAATTGAAGAATTCTTTTTTGAATTTTTGGGGCAAGAAGAAATCTTTGGATTTACAGCTTACAGAGTTCTATGCCTTAAACAAACAGAGAAATGAAACTGTTTCTATATTCAGTATAAGGTTTTCCATTATCTATTAAAATTTTCTCAAATAAATTCAACCCACGGAAGTTGCTACCATGCTCCATTATGCAACTACTCTTCATCCAGATTTGTCTTTCCTCCTGATGGAAAGAATGCCTAAGTCCTTACAACAAATGTTCAATGATGCCCAGGAGATTCAACACAATATCCAAGCATGTGAATGTAGCCAAAATGAGGGGTTGGATATTCAAGAACAAGAGAGTGAATATGAACAATAAATTATTGATTGGAATCTTGAACATAGTGTCGATAATATCATAGATTCTCTTGAAGTTTTCAATGCTCATGATTTTGCAAAAGATTATATTATACTTCTTGAAAAAGGAGGTGCTAGTTTAATTCTTGATCCACTCCAGGATAAGCAGAGGACTGATTGTTTTATGTATTCATTTATACACAATCAAGAAGATGAAGCTGCAAGTTAGCTTGTTGAAGAGTAGGTTGATGTTCCAAGTTTTTTCTTGTTAGATGATATTGCAGATGCTGCTAATTTGCCTATATATGATAAATATGATGATGATTGTGATGTTGACTTCCTGGAACAACTAGTTGTATGTTCTCTATTAGAAAACGTTCATTTTC
Source organism: Picea sitchensis (assembly GCA_010110895.2). Taxonomy (NCBI): domain Eukaryota; kingdom Viridiplantae; phylum Streptophyta; class Pinopsida; order Pinales; family Pinaceae; genus Picea; species Picea sitchensis. The sequence goes on along the minus strand of SNQJ01S0043973.1, from coordinate 142,128 downwards.
AGCAGTGTAATGAGAGAAATCAACCTACATATCACAGTTACAAAGAAGAAAGCATGGAATCAGCTAAAGGGAATTATTTTCCTTTATGTTTTTCTGCATTTAAATTGTTGAAAGAAAATTGTAAGATCATCATTGAAGAAAATGAATGTGTGCTCATCCAAATAACACTAATTTACTGGAACAAATTGACAATATATTGCAACAATCTTCTCATGTGTGTGATGACCATGTTACTTCTTATGTAGAAAATCTTGTCAGTTCAAAATTGTAGCCATTGGTCAAAGATAAATCTAAAAATGAGTCTGTTCAACAATCCAATGAAATTGAAAAAGTGTCTATGACAACAGTGAAGAAAATGGAGGTTTTGAATCAGGTGAAAGAACCTTTCCATTATGTTTTTCTTCTTTCAAATTGCTGAAGAAAAATGTTTATAATGTTCCAAATCAGAACTGCTCTAGGCATGATATTAAATATGAAGAAAGCAGTGGACTTGCAAATGAAAACCATCTTCCATTATGTTTTTCTTCTTTTGAATTGTTGAAATAAAATCATGAGGTAGCAGAGGAAGCAGGGAAGTCTGACTGCATTCAAAGTGACATTGTTTCACACAAACAAATTATTATTAGTAAGGAATATCAACAACCTTAAGATACATTAGATTATCAAATGGTCGACTGCATGGGGGGTTATTTCAGTTCAGCATGGCAGACTGTGCTTAACCACCAGCTTGAAAATGAAAATGAAGTTGATCAAGAAATTGTTGTTAGAGGTCATTCCCCTGAAACTAATTTCCAACAAGAAAAAGTGTTTCAAATTTGTCTCGTTTTCCTTGAGAATGATGTAGTGGATCAATTTTTAAGTGACCTAAGTAGAGATGAAGTTTCTAAAAATACATCCATGGAAATTATGAATTGTGAAATAATTTATGATGATATATTTCCACACTCGCTAGAAGACTCTAAACAAGAATTTACTTCCACTCATTCATTAGAAACTCGAAGTGAAAATCCTCA
>SNQJ01S0043973.1:116526-138970 GCA_010110895.2 Picea sitchensis | reverse complement strand
AATGGAGATGCAAGCCCATTGAATAGAAGAAGTAGGATCCATTTAATAATGAAAATGTAAACCATCCCAATAGAAGAAGTAGGGTCCATTTTCAAAGATTCTTTCTTGATCTTCTTGGTTTTGAAAAATATCTATAAAAAATCATTTCCACCCAATCTTGAGTTAAAAGTTGTCTTGAGGTTTCTAGCTAGAGTTAATCCATGCAACCAAATTTCTCAACATTGGACAAATTGTTGGAAATTGTCATTACAAGTCGGTGAGATCTTACGTCACCACCGATTTGTCTATCAGTTGAAATCTGTCAGTAGTCAAAATTTCAGTCAGAGAGTCTGACAAGTCTGCAAGTGAAAAGTATCATACTTACTCAAAAGTTAGTCGACAAGTAGGAGAACTATAAATTAAGTTGAATTCTATCTTTTCGAATTAAATTAAGTAGTCGAAGAGTCAATCGTAATTATGGTTGAGGTAAATGTTGAGTCAGTATAAACTTCTAAAGTAAGTTTATATAAGTTTGAGTTTCTTAGTTACAATATATGATGGATAGATAGAGACATAAAAAAAGGGAGAGGGATGAAGAGAAGCAGTTCAAGAACCAACAATAGCTAAAGAGTTGACAGAAGAAGTGTTAGAGCCGAAGCTCACTTTGTCACTGTATTTTTTAATATGAGCGCACTGCACCGAAGTTCATTAATATCAAGTATTTTGTGTTTTTGACAATTTTATGTGTTATTTATCTATTATATTATACATTCGTAAATCATTCTATTTAGTGTGTGTATTCACAACGCGCAACAATCTGGCAGTCTATGCACTGTGCAGTGATATTGAGAACTTTGTCGCGTAGCCTTTTTGGTGCGCAGTATTATAAACTGCGTTGTGCAGAGTAGACTACATGCATCCCCCTTAACCCTTTGAATTGGTATCAGAGCAGGTTCTACTAGAACGAGTTTGTCAAAGCAGAAACTCTGTTGAAATTAAAAAAAAATGGCTTCTACCTCAAATCTGCAACCTCCCACTTTTACAGGCAAGAACTATGAGATGTAGTCCTTGAACATGAAGGTTTTGTTCTAAGGTCAATATGTATGGGATATAGTCTAAAATGGTTATGTTGAACCGACAAATCAGGCAGCATATAACGCACTCACCTAAGAAATATGTCTTGAAAGAACAAGGAAAGAAGGATGGAAAGGCATTGTTTTATATACATCAAGCCATGCATAAGAACATACTTCGAAGAGTTGCATCAACATTGAAATCCAATGAAGCATGGGATATATTACAAACCTCTTATCAAGGTATGGATAAAGTAAAAATTGCAAAACTTCAGATTCATAGAAGAGATTTTGAAACTATGTCAATGAAAGAATCAGACATGGTAGATTCTTTCTACACACATGTCATTGGACTGATAAATCAAATTAAGTCTCATGGTGAAACCATAGATGATAGAAAAGTTGTTGAGAAAGTGCTTAGAAGTCTTCCTCCTAAATTTGACACTCTAGTTGTAACTCTAGAAGAAGGAAAATATCTAAGTCAGTTCAGTCTAGATGAATTACAAGCTTCCCTCGTCAATCATGAAAATAGATTGAACATGTCAAATATGTCAATAGAAAATGTTTTTTCCACACAGTCATCTATAGGTCGTGGAAGAGAAAGGGGGAGAGCTAACTCTAGAGGCATAGGAATAAGTTCTGCCAGAAGTGGATGTAGTAGCAATACTGGAAATATTGGTCAAAGAGGTCAAAATCCAAGTATCGACCAGTCAATTTGTCAAAAAACTGACAAATCAAATATTCAATGCCATTACTGTAAAAAGTATGGACATTATGCATATGAGTGTAGAAAGAGACATTATAATCAGAACAAACAAATTCAAGATCAATCACACAACACAAATAAGAAAAGTCGACCTATGTTTATGACGTACGTTGTAGCTGTGCCTAGCGCAGAAGAAATGCCTAATATAGTGTCACCAGTTGAATGCAATGTTTCTCAAGCAAGTCCATGTGACATATAGTATTTAGATTCAGGCTGTAGTAACCACATGACATGAAGCATATAATTGTTTTCTAGTTTCGATGAGTCAGTGTAGACCAAGGTTACACTTGGAACAGATATCCAAGTCACTGTCTTAGGCAAAGGAAGTATAAATATTTTAACCAGACAAGGAGAAGAGAGAGTTATGCCTGATGTATATTATGTTTCTAGTCTGATGCATAATCCAATGAGTACAGGACAACTGTTACAAAAATGATACATAATCTACACGGAAGATAATCACTGTGTGATTATGGATAAAAGCCCAAGCAATTTACTTATTGCAAAAATCCAGATGACAAGTAACATAATGTTCCCATTGAAATTAAAGCTAGTCAATAAGAAGAACACAACGCAAACTGTTGACAAAAGAAAAAGTGCACAATTAGACATTGCATTTATAGCAGAAAGCACACACAGTACTAATGAAGAAAATAGTGCACATAGTATCAAGAAAGGAGAAAATGGTGCAGAAATGAAGGAAACATTCCAATATGAAACACAGGATGACTCTTGTCTATGGAATTTCATATTTGGACATTTGAACTTTGGAGGTTTGAAACTATTACACACAAAGTATATGGTAAAAGGCTTACCATTGATTCAAAAACCAGAAAGGATATGTGAAGGTTGCATATTTGGCAAGCAACGTAGAGAATCATTTCCAGTTGGCAAGTCTTATAGAGAAAAAGATCCACTAGAAATAATACATTATGAAATTTTTGGACCAATGCAAACTCCGTTTATAGGAGGAAGTATTTATTTTGTAACATTCATTGATAATTTCTCAAGAAAGACATGGATTTAGTTTCTAAAGCATAAATCTAACGCATTGGGCTATTTTCAGCAGTTTAAATCACTTGTGGAGAAACAAAGTGGTTATTACATCAAGTGTCTAAGAACAGACAGAGGAGGAGAATACATGTCAAGATAATTTTAGAACTTTTGTAAAGATCATGGCATCTACAAGAAATTTACCGTGCGATACAAACCACAACAGAATGGTGTCATGGAAAGAAAGAATAGAACCATCATGGAAATGGCGCGCAGTATGTTGACAGCCAAACATTTGTCAAATGAGTATTGGGATGACGCAATAGAAACTACAATATACATCCTGAATAGATGTCTGACAAATAGTGTGCAGAATAGAATTCCTGAGGGAGAATAGATAGGATCAAAGCATAATGTGGTGCATTTAAGAGTTTTTGGTTGTGTCTCATACGCACTTGTTCCAGATGAACTGAGAAGGAAGTTGGACAATAAATGACAAAAATGTATATTTGTTGGGTATTTTGAAGAAACAAAAGGATATAAGTTGTATGACCCAGTCACAAGAAAAGTCATAATCAACCGCGATGTTCAGTTTGTAGAGAATGAAGCATGGGATGGAACCATAGAAAAGACAGTAAATATAATCGACAAAATGGAGCATAATGACGTAGAGGATGAAGTGTTTCAAACACCATACATAGGCCAGTGTGCAGATCCGTCTACACCTGGCACTACAATGAAAATTATCGCACAAAATACTCCAGTAAGAACAACAAGTGCACAGTCCACACCTATAGCGTAGCAAACACCAACAAGCAGTCTGAATACTTCTACCTCTCCAGATCCAACATTAGCAAGTTTGTTACCAAGAAAGACAAGAAGTCTGCGCGACATCTATAATGAAGACACAACAAACTCATTTTCAGTCTTTGCTCTATTTTCACAAATAGATGATCCATTAATTTTTGAAGAAGATGTCAAAGAGGAAGTATGGGCACAATCCATGGATGAAGAAATCAGGTGCATAGAGAATAATCAAACATGGAAATTGGTAGATGTACCTAATGATAAGGATGTCATAAGTGTCAAGTGGATTTATAAAACCAAGCAAGATGCAGAAGGAAAAGTAGATAAGTACAAGGCAAGATTAGTTGCGAGAGGGTTTACACAACAACCTGGAATTGATTACAATGAAACATTTACACTAGTTGCACGAATGGACATAGTTAGAACTGTGTTAGCAATTGTCGCGTAGTACAAATGGCCAATTTATCATATGGATGTAAAATAAACATTCCTGAATGGAAACTTAGAAGAATAAGTATATGTGGAACAACCACAAGGTTATGAGGTTCCAGAAAAAGAAAAAAAATTATACAGATTAAAGAAAGCACTATGTGACATCCCCAATATAAAGAACTTGGACAAAATAATTTAGAATCTAAAAGTGCTGGAAATTTATTTCCGTTTCTAGAAAATTTTGAAATTGGAAAATTTTTGCCACTTATGGAAATTTCGAATTTCAAATTTTATAATTGTAATAAATGATTTGATTGTTGGGCAGAGATCTGACTTGTCCCAACTAGCTACTTGACTATGACACTTGTATGAAAAGGGAAAAAAAATGAATATTTTATATTGATTGCAGGAGAACAAATGGAGCAACCATGTTGAATTTAGCTGACCATGACTCCATGAGTGGGGAACACATTGGAATTAACTCTGGGCTGATTGTTACAAGTGGAAAATCAGTGATTTGGCCAATAGCAGCCCCTAAAAATAAGGGATTTAGAAAGCTGTGAAAATTCCCCAAGAGAGGGAAAAAGTCCTAGGCAAACTAACAAACATGCATATGTGAGGAGGCAGGACACTGCCAAGTATGCTGGGGAAAGAAGACTACGAAATGTTTCTCTTGTTGTTATGAGAACTATTGTGTGAGTGTGAAGCAAGGGGGATACTGCTGAAATTCGAAGGACATTTCTAGATAAGAGATTTCAATTCGCCCTCATGGATTCATGGTCAAGATAGGGGGTGAATCGGGCAAGTAGGTTGGCTGCCCTGTTCTATGCTTGGGAGGAACGTGGCTACTCCCTTCGTCTTCCCATAAATCTGGTTTAGATATGTAACTCTGCCTTGTTCTAGTCAAATGATTATGTATTGAAAATCTGTTTTACTTCTATGTACGATTTTGTTTCTGGTCGAATGTTGTGGGAAAGATCTAACATTTTACTTCATAATGATTGCCTAGAAATAGACCTTTTTATTTAGATATAATGCTGGGTAGTTACTAAGATTTACGGAATGTACTAAACAGTGAAACAAATTCTATAATAGTTACAAATCCCATAACATATTGTCTTGTTTTTAGTTTTCCTATCGATGCTACTAATAAACAATGAGCCATTGAGATTAAGCATACCATTCATAATCCAACAAGTATACTCTACAACAGTGAAGTAATAATCGACAAACATATAAACCAATATAGTTATTGAATCGATATATATCGATATACAATGTAACGGACATTCTGCGACAGAGGAGGAATGACACTAGAGTAAACCGTCCACACCAGAATTCTGTAGCATTAAGTGGATAGATAACCTTATAAGAGGAAAATTTTATTCCAAGAAAAGGAAAACTCCTCGAACCCCATTACAAGAAGGCTATATAGATATATACATGCATAATTCGATATAGATACGACAGTAAGGGATGACCCTGTGAAGCAAATGTTTACCCACAGTTAAACCACAAGTTCTGTCGTAATGACTATGCTGTTTTTTTTCATGTGAGAAGACCCATAGAGGTTTTAGTCAATATAAGTAATAGAAATAGAGGATAAAAGATTGCACAATACGTAAACCCAAAGCAGTCCTGTAGAGACTTATTTAATAATGATAATAGAAACAGAAGGTAATAACACACGAATTATAAACGAATAATGATGCCATCAATCTTTCTGGTGTATAGATCTATAAGGACTTACACAATAAGCGATAACCGAAACAAAAGGAAAATGGTACACGGTGAGTAGATCCATAACTGCATTGAGGCTATCTAATTCACTGGTGAGCAGTCCGTTAAGGGCTTATTCGACCACGATAATTGACACAGAAGGTAAATAGTACACGATGCGTGAATCCGAACTAACAATGAAGCTATTTTTTCACGGGTAAGCAGACTGTTAAGGGTTATTCAACAATTATAACTGAAAACAGAAGGTAAATAACTTGTGATGCATAAACCTGTAACTAGTTAAGTCTTCAATTTGAACATAAACGAAACCTGGGAATCATCGACCATTTTATTTCTCGGAAAGAATCAAACCCTTAGGCATAATCACTATGCATGGCTTATTCATTTCGGGAAAAGGGTTTATACATGCAATAATAAGATTCAATTCTGGAAAACAAAATAACTATAATATCCAGAATATAAATTTGAATCTATAGTACCAAATCCATCCTCGAATTATATAGAGGAGAATACTTCAGAATCCCAAATCCACAATAGATTTAATAGACATGATATAATGAGCACTGTATTTTAACAAAATGACTATCTAGTTATCAAAGTCCAACCAGGCAAGAACTGTGCGATGGTTCTGTGTACCAGAATCATTTTATACAATTCGGAGCTTACCCTGTATCAACTACCACAGATCTTGGAATTAACCTCTCAGACTTTAGGACGAAACAGAGCCTGGACCAATGGGCTTTGAAATCTCAAAAACAAATTAGATACTGTGTAGGAACCCGAATACCTTTTGATGGAGCGAGGAGGGAGTCCCCATGCTTCGGCATGCCCGCACATGCACATAATTAACGAGAAGCATTAAAACATAACCAAACAGGATAATATGTTTAAGTTACAGAACAAAAAATAACTAAAAAGGGGGCCTGTTGAATACTTAACTGAAGAAGAGGATTTATGCCTTCTGCCATCGTGCTACATCACCTGGACCGAAAGGGGAAGGGGTGTTCATGCCTCCTTGATGGGTACCCTCACACATACAGGGGTGCATCATTAGTAATAGATACTAGTTCATAATCCAAAGGGATATTACAGGAATAACAGAAAGAATAAAAGGCGTAAAACGATGCATGGTAAATATAAACCTTCAAATATTCAACTTAAACAGAAGATATTAAACACGTTCCGCCATTGGAAAAACTTCGCTTCTAAATCGATGCTACCAGCTAACACTATAGTCAAACAAAAAAGACTAGGAAACAATAACAAGGGTTTAACGGACTATCCAACGGAGGAGACCAGGAAATAATAACAAGGGTTTAACCGAATAAGTTCTCGACTTTCATAACAGACGTTGTGATATGAGTAATGGCTTGGTCCCAATAGGATGAATGGTGCAGTAACAGGGATAAACTAGGATAGGAGCCAAACCCTCACCAACAGAACCCGACTACTTTTCTATCACAGTACCCTGGAAGTAAGATGAGGATATTATCAAAGAACAAAGGTGTTCACATACCCACAGACGAGGCAGAATGATTTTAAAGAGTAAACAAAAGGAGAGCCGAAGTTCAACTTACCACATAGAACTGCTATCGAGAAGTGCCACCAAGAATCTCCACGCACCTAGCACAGGGACTAGAATCGTGAACTCCTGGCCATGATGTTTGAGCCAAAAAAGGAATTGGTCTGTGATGTTTTCTCTCCTTCACAAAAAACCTTAACCTCGGTGTGAACGGAATGGCTTGAGACAGTGATTCCTCTTCCACCAAACCAAAAGCCTGAATGAGAGTGAAGGGCATGGGAGTAATCTCTGAATGGAGCAAAGGGGGAGAAGGTGTTCGTACTTAGACCATGTGACTATATGGGAGATGTCGACGTTTCCTTTGGGCACACCAGTCGAGCTCTATGTCGAGTTGACATTTTTCCTAGGTGCTTTAAATGTGCAGACATGCCTTTAAGGAATAGTTCCTTCCACCTGTATCGGTAGCTAAGGGCACTGATGGCGAGGAAACTAGATGAATGTCTCACTACACCATTACATGTCGAATCCAACTACCTTCCATTAAACACCAAGTCAGTTAGCCTTGTTGTTACCTAACGAGTGGTGTGCATACGATCATAACCTTAACCTCCAAAATATTAACCCTCTATGCACTTTAGATTCAAGGTGTAATTTTAGTGGCCGAAGTTAATCCACTATACCTATGTTTTTTTGAATAAGGGTTAATTTCTCATTGTAGATTTTATAATGTTACTTACACTTATCGGATTGAACTTCTAAAGGCCTGACACCTCCAACCTCACAATATAGGATAGCGAGACTCTAATTAGTTACTACTACATGTCTTAGAGTGGCTTAGAAATAAGATAGTGGATAGTATTAAGTTGCCATGAGACAAATGGTCCCTAGTTATGGACATGTTGTTGTATGCAACACTTTACCAAAAAGAAGTGGCGACCTTATGTTAATAGGATAAAGGAGAAAAAGGAGTAAGACAGATGTACCTTAGGATAGACCAGTGATTGAATGACCTCAAGGATACAAAACCAACTCAATGTTCCCAAATATATATATATATATATATATATATATATATATATATTATGTAAATTTTGAGGTACATTACATATGGTATCAGAGCAAAAAGGTGACAACACTCGACCTGAAAAGGGCCACAATAGGTTCTTAGTTAGATATATATATAGATATATATATATATATATATCTTGATTTATGTAAAACTAACAAAAAATCTTATGGTTACAAACAGAAAGCTATTTCTGTTTTGTGTTAATTATGGTAGCTCAGGACGATGCAGAAATCAGGATGGGAGAAAACCCGTAGCAGGGAGCCCCTGGAGATCCAAGATAGAATAGTGATGGAAGTTTACCCACAGAAGTGTTAGAAACAATGAGGAACCTTATTGTTGAATTACATATTTTTAAAGCAGACAATGAGAAATTGAAAAAAGCACAACATGAGAAGCAAGAGATAAATGAGGTCCTACTACGCAGTATAGTGACCAAGAAAATCCCAAAAGATGATAATCACAAGGAATAAGTCAACAAAAGTGCTTCCAAGAACTCAAGGCCGGAAACAAAAAAAGGAGATAGTTCGTTAGAAGGAACAACTAAAGAAAGAACTAAATCTGACAGGAAAAGAAAACAAGTAGACCACCTCGAAGGAGAATTTGAAAAGATTAAACCGGCTACTTTTGATGGAGAATCCAAGAGAGGAGAGGAAGTTGAAGCATGGTTGTTGGACATCAAAAAATACTTCCAGATCTACAACTATTCCAATGACATGAAGGTCAGAATGGCCGTCTACAATCTGAAAAGGAAGGCCAACATTTGGTGGCAGGACCTGAAGTTGGTCAAGGGACTAAAGGAAAAGTTGTTGGAATGGTCTGACTTTAAGAAGTATTTCAAGAAACAATACCTTTCGAAAAATTACTATGAAAGAAAGACAAAAGAGTTCTATGAGTTACGACTTGGACAAATGACAATGGAGAACCTTATAAATAAATTTTTAGAACTGTTAAGGTTTGTACCATACATCCAAGAGGATAAAGTAAAAATTCAGGGTTTTCTAAGCTGCCTACCACAGTCCTACAAGGAAAAAATTGAATTTGACAACCCTAAATCCTTGAGCGAAGTATTCAGGAAAGCCCAAATGTGCTATGATCAATACAAACAACGGGTGGAATTTCTGAAAGCATGGAAAGATAAGAAACAAGAGTGAATGAACCAGTGGAAGAAGGGGTACCAACCAGCTCCTCATCAGAACATAGCAAAAAGTTTTTTGAGGAAGGACTTTCACTCCAACCATCCGAATACACAAGGCAGTGGTAAACCAGCAAACCTAGGAATAAAGAAGTTTGGAGACCATCCCCACGAGCCATTAAAGTGTTGGGAATGCAAAGAGCCTCACCTAAGGAGGAATTGTCTATGTTTGAATTCAACAAATAGAACTATTGTTCATAATCTACAAGAGGCCTCGATAGTGGGAGATGTGGGAAGAAGTCTACATCCGATAAATGAAACCATAGATGGTCAACAAGCTAACCACCAGTCCTCAGTGGTAGAAATTGAAGGTAAAATCAATGACCCTCGAATTTTTGTTTTAATCGACCCTGGAGCTACGTTAATTTATATTACACCTAATGTGGCCGAGTCAAAGAAACTCAAGAAACTGAAGCACGCAAAATCATGGCTTGTACAATTAGCAACTGGTACTAAAAGAAAGGTAGCGGAGCTTGTTCTGGATTTTGAGTTCAGCTTAGATGGTCAAAGTTTGAAGACCGATTTGAACATCCTACCACTAGGATCTTACGATATGATTATTGGGATGGACTGGTTGGAACGACACAAAGCAATATTAAATTTTTATACAAAGATGCTCATCTATAAAGATGATTCCGATACTACCAGGAAAGACCAAGGTATACAAAAACCTGTATCAGTCAGACAAATTTCAGCAATGCAACTAAAGAAATGTATGACAAAGGGATGCCAAGTCTATGCCATCCAAGTGACGAATCTAGCAGAAAAGGAGGATAAGCCAAAGTTGGAATAATTTTCTATCCTACGTGATTTCAGAGACATGTTTGTGGATGAGATACCAAAATTACCCCCTAGAAGGGAAATATACTTTTCAATAGACCTGTTACCCGGTTCTACCCCTATCTCAAAGGCACCTTACCGGATGAGTCTACCCGAACTGACAGAATTAAAAATACAATTACAAGAATTGCTAGACAAAGAGTACATCAGACCGAGTGTCTCACCTTGGGGAGCACCAGTCCTCTTTGTGAAAAAGAAGGACAATACTCTAATATTTTGTATCGATTATAGACAACTAAACAAAATGACTATTAAGAATAAATACCCCTTACCAAGGATAAATGACCTGTTCGATCAAGTGGGGCGAGCCAAGATCTTTTCAAAGCTTGATTTATGATCTAGTTATCATCAAGTTCAAATAAAAAATGAGGACATAAACAAAACAACATTTCGAACAAGATACAGACATTACAAGTTTGTAGTTATACCATTAAGAATCGCTAATGCCCCAACCACTTTTATGTGCTTAATGAGCAATATTTTTAGTGAGTACTTGGACAAGTTTGTGGTAGTATTCATCGACGACATCCTAGTCTATTCAAAGACGGAGGAGGAACATGAGAAATAGTTAAGAATAGTGCTGCAAACGTTAAGGAAGCACACACTGTATGCTAATTTCGACAAGTGTGACTTCTACCAAAAAGATATACAATATCTTGGACATATAATTTCAGTAGAGGGCATTGTCGTGGATCCGAAAAAGACAAAAGGCATTAGGGAATGGCCAATACCTAAAGATGTAGCAGATATACGGTCGTTCATGGGAATCACCGGACATTACTGCTGGTTTATAGAAGGGTTTTCCAAGATAGCCTACCCTATCACATCATTACAAAAGAAAGGAACCAGGTTTAACTGGTCAGAGAAATGTCAAGACAACTTCAATAAACTAAAGGAGTTATTGACAACGACACCCATATTGAAGGTAACCGACCCAGATAAAGACTTCAATGTATGTGTTGATGCAAGTAAGGAAGGACTAGGTGGTCTCCTAACCCAAAAAGGACACATTATTTGCTATGAGTCCTGAAAATTGAAGGAACAAGAGCGGAATTACGTCACTCATGACTTAGAATTAGCAACATTAATACATGCCTTAAAGATGTGGTGACACTACATAATGGGCAAAAGATTCCTATTATTAATGGACAATAGCGAGGTAAAATATCTATTTAACCAACCAGATCTTAACGCAAGGCAAGAAAGGTGGTTAGCCTTCTTGAGCGAATTCGACTTCGAGGTCAGACATATCAAAGGCAAGGAAAATAAGGTAGCAGACGCTTTAAGTACAAGAATCCATGGGTTATTCGAGATGAATGTTAGTAGGGCAGAAAGTGATCTGGAAGGAAGAATAAGAATGACAGGTGTTGATGACGAAAACTATACTAAAATAAATATAGAAATACCGAACAATATTGCAAACTCAGATCTAAGTATTGATGAGAAGGGACTATTACGGTTTAAAAACAAACTTTACATACCAGATTCTACAGGGTTAAAATTGACAATCTTGGACGAAGTACATAAAAAGCCGTATTTTGGCCACCCAAGTTACCAGAAAACGATAGCAACACTGAGGAAACTATTTTATTGGCCTAACATGAAAGGCGAAATAGAAAAATACTTGGCAAGGTTCCAAGATTGTCAGCAGTTTAAGGCTGAACACCAGCATCCAACCGGCCTATTACAACCATTGCCAGTACCAGAATGGAAATGGGAGACTATATCACTCGACTTCATAACAGGTTTGCCAAAAACTTAGAAAACAAAATGACTCTATCATGGTTGTTATCGATAAAATCAGTAAGTCTGCACACTTTATTCCTATAAAGTCTACTTTTAAAGCTATAAACATTGCTGAAATATTCATGAAAGAAATCTTTAGACTGCATGGTATTCCAAAAATGGTGATTTCAGATAGAGATGTAAAATTTACATTTCCCTTTTGGAAGGAATTGTTTATAGGGCTCAATATCAACTTGAACTTCAGTACAAGTTATCATACACAAATGAATGGACAGACCGAAAGGATAAACCAGATCATGGAGGATATGCTCCACATGTATGTAAGGACAAAACCGAACAAGTGGGAAGACTATCTGCACTTGGTAGAATTTTCATACAACAATGGGTATCAAATTTCGGCTAAGTTAAGCCCTTTCGAAATACTGTATGACAGAAAATGTACGAATCCAATTAGTTGGGATAGCTCAGCTGACAGACTCATGGTCGTACCTGAAATTCTCCAAGAAATGGAGAACATGGTTAAAAAGGTACAACAGAATTTGAAAGAAGCACAGGACAAAAAAAAGAGCTATGCAGATAAGAAAAGAAGACACCTAGAATTTCAAACAGGAGTCCATGTTTATTTACAGTCAAAGCCCAAAAAACCTCATTGAAGTTAGGGAACTGTGCCAAGTTGTCACCCAGGTTTTGTGGGCCCTTCAAGATACTGGATCAAGTTGGACCCGTAGCATACCAACTTGCACTTCCAGCTAATCTAAGGATTCATAATGTATTTCATGTTTCATTGCTGAAAAAGTATATTCATGACCCTACTCATATGATTGATCGGAACTTGGCGCAGGTGGAACCCGAAGGCGAGTTCTAGGTGGAACCCCTGTGCATTCTGGACTGGAGAGAAATAGCACTTTGGAACATAGTCGTCGCTCAGGTAAAGGTACAATGGAAGCACTTTAGTCCCAAGGAGGCCACTTGGGAATTGGAGGGATATTTGAGGAAATCTCATCCAATACTGTTCTAGGAAAGGAACGAACACTGAGGACAATGTTTTATTTAAGGGGGAAAGGATGTGACATCCCCAAAATAAATAAATTGGACAAAATAATTTAGAATCTAAAAGTGCTGGAAATTTATTTTCGTTTTTAGTAAATTCTGAAATTGGAAATTTTCTTCCATTTATGGCAATTCCGAATTTCGAATTTTATAATTGTATTAAATGATTTGACTATTGGGCAGAGATCTGATTTGTCCCAACTAGCTACTTGACTGTGACACTTGTATAAAAAAGAAAAAAAAATATATTTTATATTGATTGCAGGAGGACAAATGGAGCAGCCATGTTGAATTTAGTTGACCATGACTCCATGAGTGGGTAACACATTGCAATTAACTCTAGGCTGATTGTTACAAGTGGAAAATCAGTGATTTGGCCAATAGAAACCCCTAAAAATCATGGATTTAGAAAGCTGCAAAAATTCCCCAAGAGAAGGAAAAATTCCTAGGCAAACTAATAAAAGAGCATATGTGAGGAGGCAGGACGCTGCCAAGTATGCTGGGGAAAGAAGACTACGAAATTTTGATCTTGCTGTTATGAGCACTACTGTGTGAGTGTGAGGCAAGGGGGATACTGCTGAAATTCGAAGGACATTGCTAGAGAGGAGATTTAAATTTTCCCTCATGGATTCATGGTTAGGCTAGGGGCTGAATTGGGCAAGTAGATTGTCTTCCATGTTCTATGGTTGGGAGGAACGTGGCTGCTCCCTTCGTCTTCCCGTAAATCTGGTTCAGATATGTAACTCTACCTTGTTCTAGTCAAATGATTATGTATTGAAAATCTGTTTTACTTCTATGTACGATTTTGTTTCTGGTCAAATGTTGTGGGAAAGATCTAACATTTTACTTCATAATGATTGGCTAGAAATATACCTTTTTGTTTAGATATAATGCTGGGTAGTTGCTAAGATTTCTGGAATGTACTAAACAACGAAACAAAATTCTGTAATAGTTACAAATCCCATAATAGATTGTCTTGTTTATAGTTTTCCTATGGATGCTACTAATAAAAAGTGAGCCATTGCGATTAAGCATACCATTCATAATCCAATAAGTATACTCTACAATAGTGAAGTAATAATCGACAGACATATAAACTAGTATAGTTATTGAATCGATATATATCAATATACAATGTAATGGACATTCTGCGACAGAGGAGGAATGACACTAGAGTAAACTGTCCACACCAGAATCTTGTAGCATTAAGTGGATAGATAACCTTATAAGAGGAAACTTTTATTCCAAGAAAAGGAAAACTCCTTGAACCCCATTACAGGAAGGCTATATAGATATATACATGCATAATTTGAGATAGATACAACAGTAAGGGATGACCCTGTTAAGCAAATGTTTACCCACAGTTAAACCACAAGTTCTGTTGTAATGACTATGCAATTTTTTTTTGTGTGAGCAGACCCATAGAGGTTTTAGTCAATATAAGTAATAGAAACAGAGGATAAAAGATTACATGATACGTAAACCCAAAGCAGTCCTGTAGAGACTTATTTAATAATGATAATAGAAACAAAAGGTAATAGCGCACAAATTATAAACGAATAATGATGCCATCAATCCTTCTGGTGTATAGATCTATAAGGACTTACACAATAAGCGATAACCGAAACAGAAGGAAAGTAGTGCACGATGAGTAGATCCATAACTGCATTGAGGCTATCTAATTCAATGGTGAGCAGTCTGTTAAGGGCTTATTCAACCATGATAATTGACACAGAAGGTAAACAGTACGTGATGCGTGAATCCAAATTAATAATGAAGCTACTTTTTCATGGGTAAGCAGACTGTTAAGGGTTATTCAACAATTATAACTGAAAACAGAAGGTAAATAACTTGTGATGCATAAACATGTAACTAGTTAATTCTTCAATTTGAACATAAACGAAATCTGGGAATCATCGACCATTTTATTTCTGGGAAAGAATCAAACCCTTAGGCGTGATCACTATGCATGGCCGATTCGTTTCGGGAAAAGGGTTTATACATCCAATAATAAGATTCAATTCTAGAAACAAAAATAACTATAATAGCCAGAACAAAAATTTGAATCTATAGTACCAATTCCATCCTCGAATTATATAGAGGAGAATACTTCAGAATCCCAAATCCACAATAGATTTAATACACATTATATAATGAGCACTGTATTTTAACAAAATGACTCTCTAGTTATCAAAGTCCAACCAGGCACAAACTGTGCAATGGGTCTGTATACTAGAATCATTTTATACGATTCAGAGCATACCCCATATCAACTACCACAGATCTTGGAATTAACCTCTCAGACTTTAGGATGAAACAGATCTTGGACCAGCGGGGTTTGAAATCTCGAAAATAACTTAGATACTATGTAGGAACCTGAATACCTTTTGATGGAGAGAGGAGGGCATCCCCATGCTTCGGCATGCCCGCACCTGCACATAATTAATGAGAAGCATTAAAACATAACCAAACAGGATAATATGTTTAAGTTACAAAACAGAAAATAACTAGAAAGGGGGCCCGTTGAATACTTAACTGAAGGAGAGGATTTATGCCTTCTGCCATCGCGCTACATCGCCCAGACCAAAAGGGGAAGGGGTGTTCATGCCTCCCTGATGGGTACCCTTGCACATCCAAGGGCCCATCATTAATAATAGATACCAGTGCATAATCCAAAGGGATATTACAGGAATAACAGAAAGAATAAAAGGCGTAAAACGATGCATGGTAAATATAAATATTTGAATATTCAACTTAAACAGAAGATATTAAATGCGTTCGGCCATTGGAAAAGCTTTGCTTCTAAATCGATGCTACCAGCTAACACTATAGTCAAACAAAAAAGACCAGGAAACAATAACAAGGGTTTACCAGACTATCCAATGGAGGAGACAAGGAAATAATAACAAGGGTTTAACCGAATAAGTTCTCGACTTTCATAACAGACGTTGTGATACAAGTAATGGATCGGTCCCGACAGGATGAATGGTGCACTAACAGGGATAAACTAGGATAGGAGCCAAACCCTCACCAACAGAACCTAACTCATTTTCTATCACAGTACTCTGGAAGTAAGACGAGGATATTATCAAAGAACAGAGGTGTGCACAGACCCACATACGAGGCATAATGATTTTAAAGTGTAAACAAAAGGAGATCTGAAGGTAAACTTACCACACATAACTGCTATCAAGAAGTGTCACCAAGAATCTCCACGCACCTAGAACAGTGACTGGAATCGTGAACTCATGGCCACGATGTTTGAGCCAACAAAGGAATTGGCCTGTGACGTTTTCTCTCCTTAAAANNNNTAACCACGGTGTGAACAGAATGGCCTGAGACGGTGATTCCTCTTCCACCAAACCAAAAGCCTGAATGAGAGTGAAGGGCATGGGATTAACCTCCAAATGGAGCAAAGGGGGAGGAGGTTCTCATACTTAAACCATGTGACTATAGGGGATGTGTCGACGTTTCCTTTGGGCATGTTAGTCAAGCTCTGTGTCGAGTAGACATTTTTCCGAGGTGCTTTAAATGTGAAGACAGACCTTTAAGGCATAGTTCCTTCCACCTGTATTGGTAGCTAAGGACATTGATGGCAAGGCAACCGGATGAATGTCTCACTACATCGTTACATGTTGAATCCAACTACCTTGCATTAAACACCAAGGCGGTTAGCCTTTTCATTACCTAATGAGTGGTGTGCATATGATCATACCCTAACCTCCAAAAGATTAACCCTCTGTGCACTTTAGATTCAAGGTGTAATTTTAGTGGCCGAAGTTAATCTACTATACCTATGTTTTTTTTGAATAAGGGTTAATTTCTCATTGTAGATTTTATAATGTTACTTACACTTATCGAATTGAAATTCTAAAGGTCTGACACCTCTAACCTCGCAATATAGGATAGCGAGACTCTAAGTAGTTACTACTACATGTCTTAGAGTGGCTTAGAAATAAGATAGTGGATAGTATTAAGTTTCCATGAGACACATGGTCCCTAGTTATGGACATGTTGTCGTATGCAACACTTTACCAAAAAGAAGTGGTGACATTATATTAATGGGATAAAGGCCGAAAACAATCAGGCGGTCTTACCTTAGGATAGACTAGTGATTGAACGACCTTAAGGATACAAAACCAACTCAATGTTCCCAATTTTTTTTTTTTTTTTTATGTAAATTTTCAGGTACATTACACACTATATGGATTAAAGCAAGCTCTACGAGGAGCTTGATGCAGATCCTAGATTCCTATCTCACACATAGAATAGATTCCTGGAGAAGTGAATGTAAGCCAACATTGTACATCAAATCAAATCAGAAAGGTAATGTGTTAATTTTTGTTTTATATGTGGATGATTTGATATTCACAAGTAATTTTTAGCGGCATAAAAGAGTTCAAGTCAGTCATGAAGGATGAATTTGGAATCACTGATTTATGGCTTATGAAATATTTTTTTGGGAATATAAGTTCACCAGTCTAAAGATGGTATATTTATTTCACATTCTAATTATGTGCATGAAATATTAAAGAGATTCAATATGAGTAAACTAAAAGAAACACCAACACGTGTCATAATAGGATTAAAGCTAAGCAAGGAAGATAGAGGGTCCAAAGTGGATTCCACACAGTTTAAAAGACTGGTAGATAGTATTATGCATCTAACAACAACAAGATTGTAATAATAGGTGGAGACTAATCCTCCAGGTTCATGGAAAGTCTAAAATAATCACATTGGAAAGAGGGAAAGAGAATCTTGAGATATGTGAATGGAACAAAATATTTTGGCATAAAGTACTCCACTTTAGAAAATTTCAAACTCATTGGATACACTAACTTGATGGAGATTGTGGAAGCGATTATTGATGGCGGGGAAAAAGTACCTCTTTCGTGCACATTCATTTTGGAATATGTAATAGTATTATAGACATCAAAAGGAAGTAGCTCATAGACACTTTCTTGAGCAGCGATGCGACGTCATGACCTGGCGTGGCTTGTCAAAGCGTGTATGTGGATGAGAAGGATGTTAAGAGATTTATTGAAGGAACAACAAGAACCAGCTTCCACAAGTTTTCTATGACAACATTTCAGCCATCATGTTATCAAAATAATCATGTGTTTAACAAGAAAAATAAGCACATTGATACAAGGTATCATTTCATCATAGAATGGTGAATAACAAAGAGATCAGCTTAGGGCACAGGTCAAAAGAACAAGTCGCGGACATTTTTTACAAAGGCTTTAGCAAAATATGCATTTAAGAATCTGATGGTTGTTTGAGAATCTACGCAGTAACAGATGAGTGATAATAAAATGAAAACTCAAATTTTGATGTTATTCTCTTTTGTAACTCCACCAACTTATAATTAAGGGGAAGTGTTAGAAATTATGATACAAGTGGGTGAGATCTTCTACTACAAGTCTCATTGATCAAAATGTTAGTCAGACAGTCTGACAAGTCTTCAAGTGCAAAGTCACATACTTAGTCAAAAGTCAGTCGACAAACAAGGAGAGCTATAAATGAAGCCGAATTTTATCTTCCCGAATTAAATTAAGTGGTTGAAGGAAGTGAGTAGTAATTATGGTTGAGTTAAATGGCCAGATGGGTCTTAACTACGAAGGAAGTTTATATAAAATCTGATTTTCTTAGTTAAAATATACTAGTGGATAGAGAGAGACATAGAAAAAGGGAGAGAGGAGGATGCGAGAGAAACGGTTGAAGAAACCAATAGTGGCCCCTAAAGTTGGCGGAAGAAGTGTTAGAGCCGAAGCTCACTTTGTCACTATATTTTGTAATCCGAGCGCACTATGCCTAAGTTCATTAATATCAAGTATTTTGTGTTTAGACAAGTTTATGTGTTATTTCTCTATTATATTCTGCATTCATAAATCATTCTATTTAGTGTTTGTATTCACAGTGCATAGTAGACTGCGCTCATCCCCCTTATCATAGAAATATTTCAATTATCATATAAATGTATTTTCAATTTTTGAGGTGAATTGAATTACTCATCTTTTGATTTGGCTCGTAAATGTAAAGGAACAAATTTTGACAATTTAGAAACAAATTTATAAAACAATTAATTTTAATATATCAATAAATGCTTCTTCCATTTTATAAGGTAAGCTAAGATAACTCAGCTTTTTAGCTTTGTTTATATTTGACAGAGTAAGTGTAGACAGAAAACATATACAGTTCTTTCATGAAACTTGCTTACTCTGCAAATATTTTCCTGATAAATTTGCTTACTTTGAAAATATTTTCCTGCTTAAAGTTTTGCATAAACGTGCTTACTCTGAAAACATTTTCCTGATAAACTTGCTTACTTTTAAATTATTTTCATGCTTAAAGTTTTGCATTGGGATTATTGCCATATCAATCCTATTAATTTTTATTAAAGTTTAATTGGGATTATTGTCATATCAATCCTATTAATTTTTAGGATAGTTTCACAGTAGTATGATTACTGTCATATCAATCCTTTCAATTTTTTTAATAGTTTCACAGTATTTGCCATAATCAAAGTAGTGACTCTATTTTCTTGTCAATGAATACAAACCACCAGATGGTTGTCAATTATTGTTTGTCAGCTTGAAGTTATCTTGCCACTATACCTTATCAGAATTGTTACGTGGAAATATCTTGTGGTTTTTATAAGAACATGAATGCAACACACACCCCAAAGTTCCCTGTACTAAATTTTTAAGAGAGATGAATGCCTTTACAGCGTGGAGAGATGATATCATGAATCTGAACAATAAGAAGGGAACAGCGTGGAGAGATGATATCATGAATCTGAACAATAAGAAGGGAACTTTACAGCACTTAGGTGATCGAAGTGTGAGAGATGATATCAATCCTATCATGAGCGTACAGGTAAATGACAAGGAATTTCATGGGCCATAGGAGGGTTTCCTTTGTTACATCAAACTAAAAGGAACTGACAAGGAATTGCATCGCCATAGAGCGAATTAAAAGTTGTTGTCTCTTATGCCGACACTTCTGGGATTCTAGCAAACTCCCTATTCAAGTTATCTATACATAAATAACAAAACGAATAATGAGAATCTGGAATTCAAAGTCATTTAGAATTTGTCTTCTTTGCTTTAGCATCATTGTTGTGGGTAGTTTCCATCGTTTTATTTTGTAAAGATTTGTAATTACGCCGAAAGGCCTATACTTATTGGAGATGGGCACAATTAATCACCTTTTAATCTAAAATTCTAATCTGATGGCTAACAATTGAAAATGCCGCAATATTTTTAGTCGTCCTCCCAAATCAATGAATGTGATTTACTTTTCATAACTTATGAATGTGATTTATTTTTCATAACTTCCTTGTATTTTTGAATGCATCAGTTAACCTGTTTATTTTTTAACATTTAGCTAATCATATTAAAAAATTACTGTACCACCATATGATTGACACGTTAACTGATTAACCTTTGAAATTACCATATTTAAGATTAACTTTTGGATTTTCTCAACTCTATGTGTGTTTCAGCTGTTAAACACAACACCAACCACTTTGAGACTGTGCTAGTTAAAATATCAACCATAATAAATATAAGAAAATTAAATTATTAATTAAAAAATTAAATTCTCTTCATCTAATTAAAATATTATATAAGCATAATCTAATTAAATTATTCCATGACCATATTAATAAAATCTAATATATAATGAAAGAAGCATTTTGTAATTAAAACATCAACCATAATAAATATAAAAAATAAATTTTCTTCATCTAATTAAATTATTCCATGATCATAATAATAAAAACTATCATATATATATAAAATGAATGAGACATGATGTAAAAGTGAATAAAGATCCACTGAGATTTTTAATTATGATAAGTTGGAAAACATTATATTGTGTTTTGAAATAACATACTAAAAATATCAGTAAGTTAGTTGAAATTTTGAAAGTGGGTATGGAAGAGATTTTTAATTATGATAAGTTGGAAAACATTGTATTGTGTTTTGAAATAACATACTAAAAATATCAGTAAGTTAGTTGAAATTTTGAAAGTGGGTATGGAAGAGTATGATGAGTAGATTATTATTTTAAAATATTTAATTAATTATTATAATAAAAAGAAATTTGATTTTTTCTATTATAGAAATCTTAAAACATTCATCAAATTTTTAATTACGAGAAAAAAAAAAGTATTTTAAAAATAACATTTAAAAAATATCTTAAAAGTATTTACGCCGTGGACACATTTAATAGGTTTTTAGTGCTCAATCAGTTTTATATAGACAAGATTAAATATTGATCGAATATCTTTAGTAGTCCCAATAAATCAATGGTTGTGATTTCAACCACTAACATGTTTATTTTTTTACTTTTACTTAATCATATTTAAAGTTTACTATGGTGGCTAGCTGATTAGCATCGTATGAGTGATTAGGGGCCTTCACCGGCCATGTTCTCGACACAGTGCCTCCTTCCAGCCAACTCCTTGTGACTCCTTCCATCCACTTCTAAGCGGTTTCTCTTTCTTGGTGGTTCAGATTTTACAAATCGTCTTTTCGACGTTTACCAACCACGAATTTGTGACTGTGCTAGTACTATAATCAACTAACTAATAGCTACCCACTCACAAGCACTTGCCCTGAAAATCAATTAACATTCAGGATTGATAAACCAATAAAACAATATACTCTAAAGTATTCTAGTAATTATAATATCTAATAAATCCCAACTATAAAATTATTAGTTTGAATTCTATATGATCTTCGTTAGTGTTTAGGATATGAAGAAAATGATTGAGATTTTGTTCATAAAATTAGAATGAATTAGAAAATGTTAAGAATAAAACATTTAGCTCTTTATGATAAGGTAATAATGATAAAAATTTAAAAATTCTTTTAAATCATAAAAGAATGAAGTTAAATATATTAATAAATCTAATATATCTAGACTTATCTTTAAAATATGAAAATACAAAAGTTGCAATAAAGCCTAATCTTTATATAATCAATTTGAAAATATAATGAATAGTAAAATTTAATATAATTAAATACAAATATTGATACTAACATTGAATATAATATGACCCTAAATATATAAAATATAAATATAAGATATTTATAAATTCAAAATATATTTATAATTTTAAATAATTGATTAATTAACCTATTATATTATATACATATAAGTTAACATAATCATAAATATATAACTATATATATATTTCTAATTATTTTATAAAATGAATTAAATA
>SNQJ01S0043973.1:84485-111174 GCA_010110895.2 Picea sitchensis | reverse complement strand
TTTGTTTTGTCATTGGTTTCAAAGATGCAGATATACGGAGAAGGGATGATATATCAAGGCTATAGACCGAAGAAGAAGCAGTATTAATGTAAAGTCAAATGTTAGTGTACTAATATATTGTATAATTATATGTAATTGTATTCTTATAAATTAATTTTTTTAATTTATCGTTGCTTCACTGAGTTGTATAAGCAGAATTGTAAACAGCTTTCCCAACACATAGTGAGTTATCATTGTATCTGAAACATCAAAATAGAGATTTTATAATGACTTTCAATGCATCATGCAATCTTCTAAGGTTTTGTTAACTCTTCCATGGTAGTATTCCATTTTCGTTTTATTATATATATATTCTCATAATATTTGCAAGAATATATTTGTGAATATGAAAAAGAATTCCACTTTCATGATATAAAGATGGTGAAGATTAAAGGAAGTATTCCATTTTCGTTTTATACTTTATTTGTAAAAATATATTTTTGAATATGAAAAAGAATTCCACTTTCATCATATAAAGATGGTGAAGATTGAAGGAAACTGTAACAGTAAATAAGAAAAAAATATTCTCATATATATTTTCATATTTGTAAAAATATATTTTTGAATATGAAAAAGAATTCCACTTTTATGATACAAAGATGGTGAAGATTGAAGGAAACTGTAACAGTAAATAAGAAAAAAATATTCTCTTTGTACAATTAGAAAACTCAAGTTCTTTGAGAGGCACTTTCTATAATTGGGCTATTATCATTTTATAATTGCTTCTAACAAGTAATTTTTAATATAAGAAAAACTGAGATGAATAAGAGGTCATATATTTGTAATAAAAAAAAAATTTAATATAAATTTAATTAAGAAATAGATTTATATTAAATTCTAAAATTTATTTTTCAATAAACTATTTTGTGGATTTTTTTATATATTGTTCATAAATTATATTTAAAAAATTAAAAATAAAGTAATAGTAATAATGTTCTAATTTTATTGGTATTTTTCTTTGTTTTTTTCTCTTTGTAGATTATTTTGTATGTATCTTATGTATTATATACAAAGTAATTAATTTTTACATCCATGTGACATGATTATCTTAATAAATTAAGAAAAGAAAAGAAAAGTGATCTCTATTAAAATGAAATATAAAAACCTTTAAAAATGGATTACTATAATTGGATAAACCAACATTGATCCACTTCAATTTTATGAAACTTTGAGAGGGTTTAAATTCTTTGATGTGCAAGTCTTTTTTAAAATGTAAAACTTAGACAAATGTTTGCACCTTAAAGAATTTAATCCCTTTCAATTCTTAATAGATAACCTATTAAAATAGATATATGTTTGCTTAGTCTACCTTTACCAACAAAAAATGAAACATTGTCTTTACATCATAAACAATCTATACATTTATTTAATAATAGATCACCTATTAAAATAGATAGATGATTGCTTAATCTACTTTTACGAACAAAAAAATAACCATTGATTTTACATCATAAACAACCTATGCATTTATTTGAGGAATTAATAAAACATTAACTCAAAATTCCACCCAAATTCCACCCCTGAACAATAACTTGTAAATTGGTAATTATTTGTAATTTGATAACTTTTAAATTCCATATCACTACCAAAAAAATTATTATTTTTATAAAATTAATTATTATAAAAAATATTATTAAAAATTATGAGCAACCTCATCAAATTCTTCATTACACCGAAAGGCGTACACCTATTGATAATGGGCACAATTAATGATGTTTTAACCTTATTTAACCTTAAACCCTAATTTGATGGCTATGCATTGAAGATGTTGGCATATTCTTAGTCGTCCTCCAAAATAAATGGGTCAGATTTATTGTTCATAACTTTCTTGCATTTATCAAGACATCCGTTAACATGTTTACTTTTTAACATTTACCTAATCACATTAAAAAATTACTGTAGGGATATGTAATTGCCACATTTAAATGATTAAATAGGATTAAACCGTGCAGCCAAACGTTTCATATTACCACAGACGTTTTATGGCATGCGTTCTCAGCCGATACCTTTCAGCGTTCTCAACCGCGAGTTAACAGTTGTGCTAGTCTACCAACATTCAAAACTTAAATAGTCAATAACCTCACCAAATTCTTCGTCTACATACATTCAAAACTTGAACTATTTATATAACTTTTCTAGACCTCGTCATTTTAAAACTACAGCTTCTTTCACCCAATAATTCAATCTTCATCATCGTCAAATTTTTCTACATCGTTCCTTATTTCATTCTTCATCATCGTCAAAAGATACTTTTCTATATTTTTTATTATATATAAACCATTTTTTCCTTTAAAATCATTAATATTTTAATTAATAAAAATAATTATTAAATATTAATCATTAATATTTTAATTAATTAAAATAATTATTAAATATATTAATATGTTTAGTTTTTTTTTAAATAAATAAATAACTTTTCCTAATTAATATTTTAATTAAAAATTTATATTATCTTTCGATTAAGAAACACCTATATATATAGGTTATATGAAAACTGACTTTTTGCAAAGTATAATAATTAGAATATTCACTCTTTATTCATTAATTATTGTTGAAAATATAGTTCAAAAATACACTATGTTATACTTGATATTTCAACCTCCTATTAAGATTCAACAGTAAAGCAATAAACCCAATTTTGAATTGTACTTAATGAGCAGAAAAATTGAATGGCATAGATTTGAAACTAAATAAGCAGCGGAAATAATTCATAACAGCAGACAAAATTGCACATTTGGCACCATAAAATCTGGGCAATGCCTCTTGAAGAATACACAGGAAAAATGACAATTCAAGGAATAATTTGTTCTTCATCTCTAGGGAAAATCAACGATTTACAACAACAATTATATTAGCATGAAATACAAACTTATCTGACTCTACAAAACAAAATCCCTCTAGAAAACAATACCAAACTGTGATCTGAACAAAATGTCTTGGCTGTACGACCTAGTACAGTCAACAAACAACCACAAAATGCCTAGAAAATCGTGTCAGGGAGATTTTGTACAGTATAGTCCCTTGTTGTACGGAATATTTCAGCAAAATTGTCTTGGAATTCCTATCAAACTATAACAGAGTTGGTTGCCTCGAATTATGTGTCTTTCTCTTGTTGTACGACCATCATTCACTGTTGTATAACCCTTCTTGTAGCAGCTGTATGGACAATATTTAATGATGCAATATCTCTAGAGATGCATGTCAATCCGTCTCCTAGAGATGCGTGGAAATCTCCCTTATTGTTGCCCTTCCCTCCAAGCTAAGAAGCCTCTCTTGGAAAACATGACCCTTCACCTTTCCTCTGAGATCTCCTCAAGATGTGTGCCTTATCTCTCCCTCATGAGCTGTCTTTAAGCAATTTTGAAATGTAACTTCTCTAACCCTTGATCTCCCTTGAGTGACTCTTCACTTTCCCTTGAGATCCATGACCACGACTTAATCATTTGTTGAGGTCACTTAAGTCACTAGAGTGACCCATAACATCATAAAGTCACTTTTACATTTAAAAATTAAAAGACGCAACTTTATAAAATCACTTTATAAAGTTACTTTATAAAATCACTTTATAAAGTTACTTTATAAAAACACATTATAAAGTCACTAGGGAGAAATGTGCTCGGTCACTTCCACATGTTGGGTGTCGCCTATTCAGAAGTACCTCTGAGCAACTAATTCTAACACTCCCTCTTAGCGAGAGAGGTACTTCTAGTATCACCACCAGAATCCATCTCCAACTCATCATATACCATAATTGCTCCTCCTGTGCTAAAAGTCTCTGCTTCCTTTGAACAGGAAGCCACTACTCCCACTGCACTGGAATCCATCGATGATTTTAAGGATGGAAATTTATTTTAAAATGTAGAAACCTTGGCGAATCTTACTAATCCTTCATATGTCAACTATAAATGTTTGGCAATATTTTTGTAAAAATATTCAAATTTCTAAGTATTTTATATAGTTTTTATAAAATTTTGACGATTTTTAAGGTAAAATAACTTTATCCTTAATAATTTGGGCGAACCATTTTTAAAATAGCGAATCTTGTTTTTGGAAAAACCATGGAAAAGTAGCCCATTAGCAAAATTTAGCCCCTAAAATCATCCCTGTGGAAGCCTCTACTGCTAGTAGCTACCTTTGTTGTTCCACGAACTGAAGACATTCTCCTAGGAGACTACACACTCTCCTGAGCATCCAACTGTGTACACTCATGCCCACTGAGTCCTCTGAGGGTCTCGGAAGAGGATTGATTCCCCAGTATCAAGTCTCTCTCCCATGCAACCTTCCCACTCTCCAACAGAGAATCTGAGTCCAGAAATCCACTGGACCCCAACACAGGTTGACCCAAAAACCTGTACAACCTCTCATACCTGACACCAAGCATCATTGTTGTGTCTGGAGTAGCTCCCTCTAGATATAGAAATACCTGGCCACAATAGAATGCCACTCCAAATCCATCAACCTACAGAGATGACACTGAGAGTAAGTTAACCATGATCTCTAGAACATACAATACGCCGACAACCTTTAGAAAGACTCTTCACTCTAGCTGAAATCTAACACTTCCAACCCCCTTCACTACAAGTTGTGGGTCAGTACCAACACCCACACAATAGTCTGAGTCTGTTTCTAAAAGACTTGGGAACACTGACCTCATTCCTGTCATATGACGGTAAGATCCATTGTCCACGAACCACACTTCAATGTCCTCAAACACTAGGAAACCACTGCCCAAGGGACCAGTCATGAGAGAAAACGCCATCTCATGTCTCTCAAAAACTCTACAATATTTGTTGATGTTGACACCTATGGTTCCAGCTTCTTCTCCTTCTTGTTCGGACACTGACTAGCATAATGGCCAGTCTTGCAACATGCAAAACATCTCACCTTGCTCATGTCTTTATTCTTCTCATTTCTCTTTACCATAAGAGAAACGTTCTCATCGTCTGTACCATCTGCTTCCCTCTCCCGAGACCCCTCCTGGATCTCCTCTTGTGTAAATTCATCGCACAATCTGCTCCAGTCAGGGAAATTCTCTCTCCCCACCATGCACTTCACAAAAACCTCCCACTCCTTGGTGAAGCCTTTGAGGGATATCCACACCAATTCTGAGTCTAGGCTTCCTTCACTTCATGGGATCTGATGCAGGTACTAGCACAATGATACTCACAAACGACCAAAACTAGTTCTCCTAGAGAACCCTTGTGATTCTAAACTTCCATTATAGGTAGTTGGAGATCCCCTCCAACCTATCTTCATATCTGAGTCTGGAAGTCATCTTTGTCCATATGAAAAAGAACATATTATTTCCCCCTTCTTCCAAGAAAATGCCCCAACAAATCACTTGTTGTCCCAAGTGCCAAAGCTGCCCACTAAACTTTAGAGCCCTAGCTCTGATACCATGTTGAAAATATATCTTTGAAATACACTATGCCATACATCAGATTTCAACCTCCTATTAAGTTTCAACAGTAAAACAATAAACTCAATTTTGAACTGTACTTAATGAGCAGAAACAATGAATGACATAGATCTGAAATTAAACCAGCAGCGGAAATAATTCATAACAATAGAAAAAACCACAGATTTGGCACCATAAATTATGGGCAATGCCCCTTGAAGAATACACAGGAAAAATGACAGTTCAACTAGGTATTTTCTTATTCAACTCTAGGGAAAATCAGTTATTTACAACAACAATTATATCACCATGAAATATAGAATTATCTCACTCTCCAGCACAATATCCCTCTAGAAAACAGTGCCAAATTGTGTTCTGAACAAAATGCCTTGGTTGTACGGCCCAGTACAATCAACAAACAACCACAAAATGCCTAGAAAATTGTGACAGGGAGCTTCTGTACAGTACAATCCTCTGTTGTATGGAATACTCCAATAAAATTGTCTTGGAATTCATGCCAAACTATAACAGAGTTGGATGCCTCGAATTTTGTGTCGTTCTCTTGTTGTACGACCAACATTCACTGTTGTACATATAGTATTTAATGTTGCAATATCTCTAGAGATGCATGCCAATATCTCTCCTAGATATGCGTGGCAATCTCCCTTGCTACTGCCCTTCCCTCCAAACTAACAATCCTCTCTTGGAAAACGTGGCCCTTCACCTTTCCTATGAGCTCTCCTCAAGATGTTCACCCTCTCTCTCCCTCATGAGTTGCCTTTAAGAAATTTCGAAATATAACTCATCTAATCCTTGATCTCCCTTGAGTGACTCTTCACCTTCCCTTGAGATCAACAGTCACGACTTAATCATCCGTTGAGGTCACATAAGTTACTAAAGTGAACCATAACATCATAAAGTCACTTTTACATTTAAAAATTAAAAGACTCAACTTTATAAAATCACTTTATAAAGTTACTTTATAAAAACACATTATAAAGTCGCTAGGGAGAAATGTGCTCGGTCACTGCCATATGGGGAACACGAAATGTGCTCGGTCACTGTCATATGCTCGGCATGCAGAAGTACCTCCGAGCTACCAATTCTAGCAATCACATACATAGTTGTTTATTTATTTATTTTTTACCAACTTTTATTAATTATATATACAGATGTTGTTTTTCTAATAATCATGAATGTTTTAAGGCATTGTTTAAGCTTAGTTTAAATGTTAGATTTTTTGGACTTTTTACTGGCATATTTTGAGATCAACGTTTTAAGAAATTCTGTCAAAAATTGGTGTGACTTCATATTTGAGTGATTGAATCTGTATAATACTATTGCTTTATGGGTTTTGCAAGATGTTGAATCCATTTATACATTCAAAAATTGTGACTTTAAAATATGGCAGTGGATCTTTTCGGCTAACATTTCCTCTGCATTTATGAACAAAGTCAAATGCTGAGTCATTCATTTGACATCAGAAAGATACATTTATTTTAGCAATCCTCTAAAATTCAATTAGACTTTATAAACTTACAAGTTTAGTTTGCGGTTTAGCCAAAAGTTGTTAACTATGTATTTATAAACAAAATTAAAGTCCAAGTCATTCAATTCCGTCATAGATGGAAGATGCATTTATTCCAGCGGTCCTGTGATTCAGTTAAACTTTATAAAGGCTTACTGTGCAGTTCAGTCAAAATTTATTGGATTTATAAATACCACAATTCTCACCCATCATTGGTTCCTACCATCTTGACATAGAGTTATCATTTTTTCTCTAACTTCGACATTGCTTTCTATTATTTTAAAATATTAAACCATAATTTCTGATCTCATAAGAACATTTTTATAACAACTCCTATTCTTAGTGTAAATGGTTGGTCTGTAAATGTTCCATCAGAATAACCAGAAGTCACGTTTAAGCTGTAAAAGCTTGATCATGGAAACGATAGCGATATGTTCTCTTATCGCTGTGAAAGCATGATGGCAAAATATTATATAATACATTCGATGAGAATAGAATAGATGATATATTTGATACAAAGTAATGGGTAAAATATAATTGATAGACATGATGAAAACAGGATAGATTATATATGTGATACAAAGTACGTTTCATTGCTTATTTTTTATACATATTGCGTGCTCTTGCAATTAGACAATACCCAATGGATCAGTATAAAAGTTGATCACTTATTTCCTAGTATGTTTGCAGTTTATAGGCATTATTTGGGCACTTAAAATTTGTAGTATCTCTATCTATATCGATAAGTTAGAAGTTTGTTTAGATGATGCAGGTTGTGTTGGCCCCATTCTGGTTAGTATACTCATCATCCTTATTCTTTATGCTCGTGATATTGTTCTTATCGCAAATAGTCCCTATGACTTGGGTAAGGAACTTATAATCCTCAAGGACTTCTTCTTTAGTATGGGAATGACTGTGAACATGACAAAACAAAGGTTATGATAATCAAATCCAAAAAGATCACTTACGATACTTTTGTATATGAGAACAATAGCTTGGACGAAGTTCCTTCATATAAACATCTTGGAATAGATATTCACCACAAGTTCAATTGGAACTATAGCATTGAGAAAATGATACATGTTTAATGGAGGGTGGAAAGATTATTATGGGCTTGAAAACAATTGTAAATCAGTGGACCTTTGGCTTTGGGATAAGAAAAAAGGCCTCTTTAACACTCTCATCACTCCAGTTATCTTATATAGATATTAAGTTTGGGGTTGCAGTGTCTCTAGAGAATCCCGCAGAAAGTTAGAGCAGATCCACAATAATTTTATAACTTGTAATCTCAAAATTAAGGGCAATACACCCTATCTGATCCTCCTCATAGAAGCAAGTATTTCCCACGTCGAGAGCATTGCTATGATTAGATATCTAACTTACAAGAACAAGATAAACAACATAGGTGACAAGAGGCTCCCCATAATTTCTTCAAACTATGGCCAAAACCACCAGTGGCTCAAGCGAGGATAGAATAATACTGATAATATTACAAAGAAGAAGCCATCATGCAGAATATCGATAATATAACAAATATTATCAATTCTAAATTTAAGGAGAATATGTGGTGTAATAAATAATTAGAGGATAAAAGGAAATTAAGATATTGTAGAAGGAGGTGGTCAATCGTAAATTAGAAGATCAAAAGTACCTCTCAGTTTTGAGAAGTGCAAAGAAAAAAATAAACATTGCTAAAATAAGAACAAAATCTCATGAGCTACATAGTTAAAATAGGTGTTGGACAAATCCAAAAACATCGTGGGATGAAAGAGTTTGTCATCTTTGGGACACTAAAACGGTGCAAGATAAAAAAAAATGTCTCTTAGATTGCTTTGCCTATTCCAAGATTATATCTCAGAAATGCACACCCATCGTTCTGAATTTTTTGGGAGATTGGGAATTGATACAGAATGTCTCCAATTGGCTGGGAATGGTTTGGGGAACTTGGGATTTTTTTTTGGATCTTTAACGTCAAGGAAATGAGATTTTGGGAACCAGTACATGGAGCTTTAAATTAAAATTATATTTTTTGTATTGTAAATTCCTCCACAACACCCACCGGACGCGTGTACTGCTTCGGGGGGATTGGAGATACGTTGGACAGAGAACACAAGGGGAATGCAATCGGTTGGGTGGACATAGTCATATAGGTGTGGGAAAAAGCACCTTGGGTGCATGATGGTGGCATGCGTCACCAAGGGGGCACATGCCTCACTTACCCTGTGGTAAAGGTTGAATACTTGGGTTGTGTTTTGGCAAAGATGGGGAGAATTGTGCATGCTCCGAAGGAATGGACTCGCTTTCCCTTGGTAGCATGGGTGCATTGGAGAGGTTCAATGACACCATCAACATACCCATGGAGATTCTCGTTGGGCAGTTCAAGTAAACACATAGGGAAATGGTGTACCAATGAGTTTGGGGCACACCGATATGAAAGGATTTGAAGTTTCAATGTGTGCACTAGATCATTTGGGCATGTCAGTATGCAATTGGGTGCATCGATTTATTTTCACACACAATTCTATGAAGGCGCGTGACACCCAAAGGACACGATGGTTCGCAAGATTGACGTTTGGAGTACATATAAAGAACACAAGCTACACAACCTAAGGAGAAAGGAGGGCATAGAGTAAGAGAAAAATTCAAGCAATTGATGCAGAGTTGTGAAGGGATTAACTACAAGTAGACAAGAGGGTGATGCACAAGTGAATTGGTGAGGTATTTTCATAGGTCTAGGTCTGGCATGTTATGAGGAAGAAGCACAAGTATGTGCTATATTAGTGAAGTATTGTGACAAAGAAGAGACATTGAGTTTGTGGTGGGAACACATCTATGGCACACCACAAATGTTGCAAAAGTTGTTACGATAGAGAGTGTGGGTAGATGAATATTTGTATGTGTGTCTTGGTGAGGTGAGGCGAGTTCTGTGATTGTAACCAAGATGTAAACCCAACCAATAGTGCTCATATTGCAATTGTTTTCCAATAATAACACTTACTCGGGTGTTAGGCATGTCTTTTGTTTCCATACTATATATGTGTGTCTCTTGTTTGTTTATCAAGTGTTCTCTTTGTTTCGCATGCTCATTGATGTATGCTTAAATGACCAAGTGTTAAGACTGGAAATAATTTGTCTAAGTATACAAGTGAGTTGCACATAGTAGGAGTGTGACTGACTTGTAGCCTAGAACAAAGTATGGGTATGCTCTTGGTAAGAGGCATAGTCTGGGTGAAGTATTCTTGTGTTTCGAAGCATCCAAGTGAGAACCATTGCAGTTTCACACATCATAAGAAGATGTACGATTGCAAGATCCATACCTACATTTTGTAGGATCGTGATAGGTATTAATAAGTACCAATTTTTGGTATTATTAAATTAAAATGTAAATATTTGTATTCCATTATTACCAAAACCTATTTTATTAAAAAATATATTTATCATATTTATTGGAAATATAAGTAGAAAAAAAAAAGAATAAACTACACATAAGCATTATTTCAAAAGATATTTAAATAAAAAAAATTAATAATACTAACTTTATAGCTATGGATATGAATAGGTGCCAATGCATGTGTGTCTTTATAGCTATGGATATGAATAAATTGTAATGCATGTGTGTTTTCCTTAGATCCTAGACTAAACATGAAAGTCCAATAAATCAACGCCCTATCCATGACAACCATTTTCTCTATTGTTTCTATCAACCAATCATATTATTGATTTTTATTGTATTTTCACATTATGATATTACTATTTAACATTTTTCAATCAAATCAAAACAATGGTTCAAATTTACAAATATGTTTGAAGTTTATATGTGTAAAGTTTAATTTTAAAAAGATATTGAAATTTTTTATATGTATTTTCTCGTTGATTATTTTTAGATATTAAAGTTTCACTATTCTATTAAATATATCCATATAGTTATTAGCACAAATTAAATTAGTAATTTCTATATTACAGTTGTTCCAATAGACAATAGGAGCAAAGTTGTGTTGGTCTCCAATGCGATCTAAATAAAATTTAAAATCTATCATTATGTAGATACATTGTAATCTAAAATATGTTTTTAATACATAATGTTGTCACCTCTAACTTTTCCTACAATTTTGGCTGAAAATTTTAGCCATTCCAAAAACTAATGTCTATTATTTTTTTATATTTTAAATTTATCTTTTATAATTTGTATATAATAATTAATCTAATGTCAAAATTGTTAAGCAACTTAAAGATTTTGGTAACACTGTAGTATGGGTACGATGGTGAACATTGACAAAAGAAAGGTTATGATCATTAAATCCAACAAGACCTCCTATGATAATTTTGTATGTGACAACAATATCTTGGAGAAAGTGTATTTGTACAAGTATCTTGGAATTGATAATCATCACAATATCCATTAGAACTATAACATTGAGAAAAGGATAAATGGAAGGTGGAAAGTTTACTATGGGTTTGAAAATTATTGTAAATTAGCATACCTTTGGCGATAGCATAAGAAAAATCTCCTCTTTGAGACTCTTGTCACTCCTATAATCTTATATGGATGTGAAGTTTTGGGATGCAATATCTCTCAAGAATTGTGGAGAAAGATTAAGAATATCCAAAAGAATTTTATAACTTATAAACTCAAAATTAAGGGAAATACACCCTATCTTATCCTCCTCATCAAAGCCAACCTTCCCCCGACTAAGAGCATAGCTACGATTAAGTACTTAATGTACAAGAACAATATGATGATGATGATGATGATTAACATTCACTAAGACTGAATTGGTCTATCGGACCTGTTGGCATAGGGGTAGACCTAGGGTTCAACACCTCAATAGTGCACCAACAAAACCCTAACTAGCATCCCTTTTGGTAACACCTGTGAAGTAGATAAAGTCTCACCCGAGGTAGAGGCAGGGGGGTTGTAGGACTCAAGTGTCTACAACCTAGATGGGATACAGATCTTTGATCACAATACTTAACATAGCACTTAGCAATTAACATTCATTAGTCTTTAACCCTTATTCACATCGTAGGTTAAAACTTTATTATAGATCAACGCAATAGTAATCAAGCTTAATCACATCTAACCATTTAGCACATAGCATCAGTGTAGATATAACATTCATTCATATATAAATCACCAAGCATTAATGGATATACCTATCATGCATCAAGATTAAGCAAATATAAACAGAAACATCATGAACATATTTCACAAAGAACAATAACACAGGATATATGTGGTTCACCCCAGTGTGGGGCTATGTCCACCAACTATTATTCTCTTTTATTAGTCTCTTCAATATCCTTACAGGCATCAAGCCATTATTCAACTCTGCAAAGGGCAGGATATCTACGAACACCTCACTAGATCCTCCTTCCCCAACTTAGGTCAAAGCATAGAGCCTTTACACAGTCTGTGCACAAAGCACTTACAAAACACTTGCACTTAGCTTTGCAAGCCTTAACACATTCATGCACTACGACAAATACCACTCTAGCACTTAGCCAACCAGATCTACCTCTTACAATGCCTAGCTATTTATTTATACATTACAAAAGGGGCCTAAACATGGGTAAGACCCATGGGCCGACATCCCATACCCGTTACATAAACCCTAAAAGACCAAAAATCCCACAAAAGGGGTGTGATCCTACGATCTACGGTTCGCCTGGGCGCTCTGTCTTCGACCAGCCTATCGAAGTCCCAAAAATGGTCAAACACGACCAATGTTTCCTCAAAACTTGTTCGAGGGCCAACATGACCTTAAGAGGGTAACTAATTACTTGCGATACTTTAAAATTTTGTTTCTGTGCTCGAAAAGCATTAAGAGACGCTTTCCAAGATCACCATACTTTTGTTGAGTTAAGAGGTTAGGAAGGTTGGTAGTGTGACAAATATTTTTAAAATGAGATCTAATATGGGTATAGGCTAGATAATCTAAGAGAAAATGTTTTTCATCTTCAACCTTCTTAGTTTCACAAAGGTGACACACTCTTTCATCCCATGGTGTTTTAGGAATTGACCAATGTCTAGTTTCACTATGGAGCTCGTGATAATTTGTTCTTATCTTAGCAATGCTTATTTTTTCTTTACACTTGGAGAAACAAATAGATAATTTTGACCTTCTAGATTAAGGTTGATTACATCCCGATAATACCTTAATTTTCTTTTTTCCTCTAACTCTTTATCACACCACATTTTCTCCTTAAATTTTTATTTGACAAATTTTTTAATAGTATCTGTATTCTGCAAAATGGTGTCTTCCATGATTCCCCAATAGTTTAGCTAAGACCGAGCATCTTTAAGTCATCCTTGCTTGAGTCAATGCTCGTTACGACCCTAAACTGAAGAAATTTTAGGATGCCTCTTGTATTCCATGTTGTTTAACATGTTCTTATACATTAGGTATCTAGTCATAGTCATGTTGTGAATGGGGGAT
This sequence comes from Picea sitchensis, assembly GCA_010110895.2. Taxonomy (NCBI): domain Eukaryota; kingdom Viridiplantae; phylum Streptophyta; class Pinopsida; order Pinales; family Pinaceae; genus Picea; species Picea sitchensis. The sequence continues at coordinate 97,772 of SNQJ01S0043973.1, read as the reverse complement.
GGGATTGTTTCTAATAGGAGGATGGGATAGGGAGTATTTCCTTTAATTTTGATATTATAGGTTATAAATTCTTTTGTATTTTCTCTATCTTTCTCCATTATTCATGAGAGATATTACATCCCCAGACTTCACATCCGTAAAGAATAACAAGTGTAACAAGAGTTTCACAAAGGAGTTTCTTCTTATCCCAACTCCAAAGATCAACTGATTTACAATTGTTTTCAAGCCCATAATAATATTTCCATCCCCCAATAATCCTTTTCTCAATGCTATAATTCTAATTAAGCTTGTGGTGAATATCAATTCCAAGATATTTGTATGAAGTCACTTCCTCGAAGTTGTTTTTTTCATATACAAATCTATCATAATTGATCTTATTGGATTTATTAATCATGACCTTAGTCTTATCAGTATTAACAGTCATACCCATATTGGAGAAAAATCCTTGAGGATTCTTAGTTGATTTTCAAGATCATGGGGACTCCTTGCCATAAGAATGATATCATCGGCACAAAGAAGAAGATTGATGACTATACAAGTAAGAGTAGGGCCGACACAACCTTCTTTTTCCATGTAATCTTCTAACTTGTCAATGTATATGCCAAAAGGGTAGGGGACAAGGGACAACCCTGTTTAACTCTAGTATTGCAGTTAATATCTTTTTACCATCCCTAATTTTTTTTAAACTTATCAATAATTTTCTCATACATCCTTATTGTAGCATCCCTCAACTCGAGAAGAACTTTTATCTCTTCCAGCCTATTCTAAAGGTTTTTCCTAGGAACCATGTCAACATCTTTTCTAAAGTCAACAAAACAACAAAAAATATTGGTTTTAGTATTGCAGAACTCCTTTACAATGATCCTAAAGGTAAAAGGATGGTCCAAAGTTGAATGATATCTCCTAAAACTGGCCTGGCCCTTAGCTCTTTTACCGTGACTTTCTAGCCAAATGATAATCTTCTTTTCCAAAATAATTCCATAAAGCTTGGCTAAAATCAGGCTAAGCACAGTGGTCCTATAATTAGAGGGAATTTTTCTATCCCCATTTTTAAAAATAGGAACAATGAGGCTTTTCATCCAGGGTTTAGGGAAGTCTTGCTTGACTGCTATATTGAAGAGCTTGTGTATGTGAAGGATAAGGATAGGCCCTTCGATTTAAAAAAATTCAACTTGGTAGCCTTCAATGTCCTTGGCTTTCCCATTTGAAATCCATTTAACCCCAAACTCTATGCCATCTGATGTAGGAGAATCGCCAACGAGCAAACATGGTAGGACAACTCAGCGCCTCAGGATCATTTCGAAATCTGAAACGCTGGGAGTTACTGCAAATCTTTTGGAGCTGACTGAAAAAATGGAAGAAGATCAAATGCTTGGAAGCTGATGATCACAAGTGATCTGGGAGTTTTCACTCCTAGAATTGAATGTAACTGAACTTAGGTAGCAGTTAGGTTTTCATTTCGAGTAGACGAGTAGTCGGGGGGAACCCTAAGGACCCTCTGAGATAAATAGAGGTTTTGTATGACCAAATGAGGCTCCTATGAGTTAGTAGGAATTTTATGAGTTTTGAGTTATTGTTTTGATATTAGTTGTAGCTATTTACTTTTGAATGAATATGACAGAGGAAAATTGACTAAAAGGCATCACATTGTTACTGTTTGTAATTCTCTGATATTGTGTTTTCATAAATGAATGAATTTTATTATGAATGGATGAAACTGTGAATGCTAGTATAAGTTTCAATTGTTTCTCTTCTATTGAGTGAGTGCAAGGTTTGCACACAGAATGCAAGGAGTGCGTGACGGGATATGTTTCGATTCCGAAGCTCAGAAGAGATAGCACGAAATTTCCCCTTTGCGAGGAGGGAAAAGTGACTGCTTCAAGGCGTGCATAATCATCCATAAGAACCAAGTCTTGCATAGGAATCTGCTGCAAGGAGTGCACAGATTTAGAATTTAGCTAAGTGTCGAAGAGACTCCATAAGAGGTAAAGGAGAAAAAGGTGAAATCCCAACTTGATTTGGGCCGTTGGATCCAGGAATATCTGGACCGTCGATCTAGAACCATCGCGATCTTGGATATTAGGAGAACAAAAGTAAGGGGACTCCCAAAGTTGCGAAACACAAAATCCTGACTTGATCACAGTCGTTGATCAAAGGAGAAGTCTAGACCATCGATCTAACGCTCACAAATATCGGGAAATCAGGCATCGGGAGAACAGAGGTGAACCAACCTCCAAAGTCGCAAAATATGAAATCATGACTTGATCATAGTCGTCGATCGAAGGAAGATCGTGGATCGTAGATATAATCATATCGGGAGTTCTCGATACACAAAATCCCGACGCGCTTGAGAGTTGAGCCCCGAGTCATGACCGGAGGTCACATTGAGGGAATATAAGGGAGGATCTAGTACACACTAACCTCCTATTGGGGTTTTAGAGGTTAGGAGAATCGGGGTAATTCACATGCAAAGACCCGACACATGAAATCAGGAAATCATGAAACACATTTTGGGTTAGGCTCGTGGTCACAACCAGTGGTCACGTGAGAGAAGCTTGCACCTAGTACTTGTTCGCATAGAGAAGTTTCTTGAATAGGACATGTGGACATTTCTTGAAGATTTCAATAGGGAATCGAAGAGTTCTTCCAGCTCGAAGATTGAGAATATCCAGAGACTGGGAGGTCAACAGACCCTGCGGAGGTGGGGGCATTGCATCAAGTGGTATCAAAGATGATTTTTGTCTGTATATTTCAGGCAAAGGAGATAAAGGAGACAAAAGAACTCGAATCTACAGTCTGTGTGTGAGAGACAGTCGACACAATTCCACCGAGGATATGAGTGGAAAAACCTTTAGCCAATCGGGTTGTAGAAAGGGAGATGCGAGAACTTCATGCAAGATTAGAGGCGATGGAAGTAGTGTAGAGGAGATCACCTAATGCATGAGACATCATCGATGCAGAGAGAAAAGAAGTAGAAGTCAAAGAAGCATCACGAGAGAATGGATTCGAAGAGAACTTGCTAAGAGTAGTTGTCATATTGGGATCTAGAGCCAAGATATAGGTTCCAATGTATGAAGGTAATTTGGATGTTGAAGAGCTGTTGGATTGGATAAGATCCATGGAAAAATATTTCGACTATGAAGATGTCGATGAGGAGAAAAGGGCGAGACATGCTTTCACTAGACTCAAGGGACATGAAGCACTATGGTGGAATGAACTGCAGGCTGAGAGGAGAAGCAAGGGCAAACAAAATATAAAGAATTGGGACAGAATGGTAGCCAAGCTGAAGGAAAAATTCATGCCCAAAGATTACCAGATCAATCTGTTTCAGAAATTGCAAAACCAGAGACAGAAGGGTATGATAGTTAAATAATACACAGAGGAGTTATACAAGATGAACATCAAAAATGGACAAAGAGAGAAGGATGAAGAAGAAGTTGTGAGGTATATAAATGGCTTGAGGTATGAAATCCACGATGGGATCAACATGATATCAGTAAGAACAGTCGAGGATGCTTATTAGTTTTCACTGAAGGCAAAGGAGAAGTTGGCCAGAAAACAAAACCAATGAGGTAGAGGTAGAAGCCCAGTCCCGAACAAAGGCAAGGGAGTTTCCCATGACAAGGCACAAAAATCCAAAGATGAGACTGAAAAAGAACATAGTCACTCAGAAAGAGGAGGAAGTTCCCGAGGAAGACAATATGGTGGAAGAAGTTCTTCCAGAGGAAGAGGAAGAGGAAGAGGAGGAGAAGTGAGATGTTGCACCTATGGAAGGGCAGGACATAAGTCTTGGGAATGTTCTGAGAGAAAGAAATAAGGAGAAGGTGAAGCTCACATTTCGGAAGAACAAAGAAGAAATGTTGAAGCAGAAGGAGTAGAGGATGGAAAATATCTGATGTTGAGAAAAGTTCTCTTAAAACCAGAGGCCGAAGTTGAAAAACGGGTGTAGAGGAACAATTTGTTTAGGACATATTGGAAGACTAAGGACATAGTATACAAGGTGATAATTGACAGTGGGAGTACTGACAACTTAGTATCCATAGAGATGGTGGAGAAATTGGAGCTGGAGACAACTGCACATCCGAAGTCATACAAAGTCTCGTGGTTGCAGAAAGGACACCAGGTAATGGTTACTAAACAATGTTTGGTTGAATTTAAATCAGGAGGATATAGAGATGAAATTCTATGTGATGTAATTCCCATGGATGTATGCCATATTTTGTTGGGAAGACCATGGAAGTTTGACAGGAATGTCATTCAAGATGGGAGGAAGAATACATAAACCTTGGAGAAGAATGGTAGGAAACACATGTTGCTGCCAATAAAGGAAAATAAAGTGAAAGAGGAAGCCAACACAAGCATACTTCTCATGAGCAGGAAGGAACTCCTGAAAGAAGTCAAGAAAGGAAAAGAGATGAAGTTTGTTGTGGTGAGGAAACCTAGAGTTGTCCTTAGAAGTACTACAATGGATGATTTTCCTGAATAAATTGGAGAATTGTTGGATAATTTTGCTGACATAGTGGTGGATGAAATGCCTAGCTCATTTCCACCCATCATAAGTATCAACCATCATATTGATCTGATACCAGGAACAAGTCTGCTAAAGAAAGCAACGTATAGACTGACACCTCAAGAGAATGAAGAGGTAAAGAACTAAGTCCAGGAATTGTTATGCAAAGGGTTGGTCATAGAGAGCTTGAATACATGCATCGTGCCAACTGTGTTGAGTCCAAAGAAAGATGGAGTATGGAGAATGTGTACAGACTCAAGAGCCATTAACAAGATCACCATCAGGTATAGATTTATTTTGCCAAGAATGGATGATTTAATGGACTGTCTAAGTGGATAAAACTTATTTTCTAAGATAGATTTGAAAAGTGGATATCACCAGATAAGAATGAGAGAAGGTGATGAATGGAAGAAAACCTTTAAGACAAATGAAGGTTTCTATGAATGGCTTGTTATGCCATTTGGCTTAACAAATACCCCAAGTACTTTTATGAGGTTGATGAATGAAATATTAAAAGATTTCATTGGAAAATTTGTGGTTGTATATCTAGATGATATACTGATCTTTAGCAAGACTAAAGAGGCACATTTGAGACATCTGACACTAGTGATGAGAAGACTACAACATGAGTAGTTGTTGATAAATCTGAAGAAGTCCTCTTTTATGAAGACATAACTCATTTACTTGGGTTTTGTGATCTCTTCAAATGAGATGAAGATGGGTCCAGAAAAGGTGAAAGCAATCAATGAATGGCCATCACCAAGAAGCATGTTTGGGGTAAGAAGCTTCCATGGATTAACAAGTTTGTATAGGAAGTTCATCAGAGATTTCAGTGGAATTTTTGCACCAATGATGGATACAATGAAGAAGAAGCACAAGTATTTTAAATGGACAGAGGAGGCTAAGAGGAGCTTCAATATACTGAAGCAGAAGATAACAGAATGACCAATTATGGTCTTTCCAAATTTTGAAAAGATGTTTCAGGTGAGATGTGATGCATGAGTTGCAATTGGAGTAGTTTTGAGCCAGGATAATAGACCAGTTTCCTATTTCAGTGAGAAGCTAAATGAGAATAAGAGAAAATACTCCACATATGATAAGGAATTTTATGCCATATTTCAAGCCCTAAAGAAGTGGAGACACTACCTTGTCCCATAGGAATTTGTCTTGTATAGCAATAAACAAGCTTTACAATTCATAACCAGATAGGAAAAATTGAATCAGAAGCATGCAAAGTGGATTGAGTTTATGCAGAATTTTGGTTTTGTCATAAAACATATTGTTGGGAATGCTAACAAAGTTGTTGATGCATTGTGCAGGAGATGTTTGATTCTGCAGGAATTTCAAGTGAAGACCTTGGGGTTTGAACACCTTAAGGAAATGTACAATGATGATCTAGATTTCAAGGAGGCATTCAAAGCATGCACAAGTCCTGTGCTGAGAGATAGGAGTTAGTGGGTAGAATATATGATTCAAGAGGGATTATTGTTCAAGGGAAATCAATTATGCATACCAAAATGTTCAATGAGGGACAACCTTTTGAAGGAGAAGGATAGTGGAGGATTGGCTGGACATTTCGGCCATGATAAAACATTCACACAGTTGAACAATTCATACTATTGGCCAGGTATGAGGATATAAGTGATGAAATTTGTGAACATATGTAGAATCTGCCAACATGAAAAAGGTAAACGATAGAACACTGGATTTTATCAACCATTGTCGATACTAGAGAGGCCTTGGGATGCGATAAGAATGGATTTTGCGTTAGGACTGCTAAGAATGAAAAGAGTATGTGATTCCATATTTGTGGTTGTGAATAGATTTTCAAAGGTGGCACACTTTATCCCATTCCAAAAGACCAGTGATGCAACACATGTTGCAAATCTGTTTTTCAAAGAAGTTGTGAGACTTCATGGCCTACCCAGAATCATCGTCTCAGACAGAGACACAAAATTTGTTGGTCATTTTTGGAGAAAAATGTGGAAGACGTTGGGGATGGATTTGTCCTTCAACTCATCTTATCATCCTCAGACAGATGGACAGACTGAGGTGGTGAACAAAAATTTGGGAAACTTATTGAGGAGTATGGTCACTGAGCATCATAACCAGTGGGATCAGATTCTGCCACAAGCATAATTTGCATACACCGACTCGCCAAACAAAAGAACTGGAAAAAGCCCATTCCAAATACTGTATGGAATGCAACCCAAGGGAGTATATGAGTTGAGAGACTTAGAACATAATGAGATCAGAAGTGCTCGAGCAGAAGATTTTGCTGCAGAAATACAAAAACTCCATAGCCAGATCAGAGGATAGTTGCAGAGCTCTAGCCAAGAATACAAGCACAGAGTTGATCAACATCGTAGAGAACTTCAATTTGAAGTAGGAGATCAGGTTCTGGCACATCTCAGGAAAGAAAGGTTCCCTAGGGGAACATCTAACAAGTTGAAGATGAAGAAGATAGGGCCATGTAATATATTAAGGAAGTTTGGTGTAAACGCCTATGAGATTGAGCTTCCAGATGATGTGGGCATATCACCCATATTCAACGTTTCAAACATGTACCCTTATAGGGAATATGACTCAGAGGGATCAAAAGTTCAAGAGAAGATTCAGTGGGAGAAACAAATGCCTATAGCGGAAAAAACATAGATGGAGAAGATCATTGATCAGAGGATTAGCAAGAAGATGAGGAGGAAGACCCATCTTGAATATCTAGTCAAGTGGAAAGGACACCGAATAGAAGATGCGAGTTGGGAAAATGAATATGATATCCAGAAGCATGGAAAGTCATTGCAGGAGATCATGGACAGGAGTCCATAAATTTTTGTCCAGGGGAGTATGATGCAGGAGCATCGTCAGTGAGCACACATGGTAGGACAACTCAGTGCCTGGGGATCATTTAAGAATCTAAAACGTTGGGAGTTACTGCGAATATTTTGGAGCTGAATGGAAAAATAGAAGGAGATCAAATGCTTGGAAGCTGATGATCACGAGTGATCTGGTAGTTTTCACTCCTAGCCTTGAATGTAACTGAACTTAGGTAGCAATTAGGTTTTCGTTTCGAGTAGACGAGTAGTCGGAGGGAACCCTAAGGACCCTCTGAGATAAATAGAGGTTTTGTATGCCCAAATGAGGTTGTTGCGAGTTAGTAGTTCTGAGTTTTGAGTTATTGTTTTGATCTTAGTTGTAGCCATTTAATTTTGAATGAATATGACAGAGGAAAACTGACTCAAATGCATTGCACTATTACTATTTTTAATTCTTTGTTATTGTTTTTTCATAAATGAATCAATTTCGTTATGAATTGATGAAACTKTGAATGTTAGTATAAGTTTCATGATCCAGATTTATGTAGGAACACAATGAAATACATAAATACACATAAACACAGAGATGTAGTGGAAATAAGACTTCATTTCATTAATAACAAATGACTGAAAAATGTTTACAGACAGAATGGAAATAAACTAGCTAGGGTGTTGGTAGCTTATCTATGAGAAGAGATGTGGAAGCTACTGGCCTTTGAACTGTCTGTTAAAATGACGCTCAAAGGCCTATATATTACTGAGAAACAATGGAAAACCCTAAACATCCAAAAACCTAACCCTACGAGATGAAACACCAGAATATGGGCCCTGTTGGGGTAAATTGGTACATCAATTTCCCGGGGTTGTAACTTTGGCATACTATCTCCGTTTGATGCACATGATACATCGTTAGAAATATCTATCCGAGGACTACACTGCTGAAAACAAATATCGAGTCCGAAAGGGACTCATATTAGCGAAATCATTCATGCCCAAAAAACGTTGTTTAGGGCCTCAAAACAACTCCGGAAGTTTAGGACCCGAAGAACTGCTAAAAATAGTAAACTGTGCTATAATTAAGGAAACTGAAAAACTGAAAGAAAAAATGGTGTGGGTCCAAGTGGAATAGGCGGGTGGCCACCAATATCCACCTGGATCATTTCAATTGTTTCTCTTCTGTTGAGTGAGTGAAAGGTGTGCACACAAAACACAAGGAGTGTGTGATGGGATCTGTTTCGATTCTGAAGCTCAGAAGAGATAGCACAAAACTTCCCCTTTGCGAGAAGTGTAAAGTGATTGCTACAAGTAGTGCACGGTCATCCACAAGAACCAAGTCTTACAGAGGAATCTGCTGCAGGGAGTGCACAAATTTAGAATTCGGCTAAGTGTCGAAGGGACTCCATAAGAGGTAAAGGAGAGAAAGGTGAAATCCTGACTTGATTTGGGCCGTTGGATCCAGGAAGATCTGGACCGTCGATCTAGCACCATTGCGATGTTGGATATCAGGAGAACGAAAGTAAGGAGACTCCAAAATTCATGAAATGCGAAATCCTGACTTGATCACAGTCATTGTTCGAAGGAAAAGTCTGGACCGTTGATCTAACGCTCACAAATATCAGGAAATCGGGGATCGGGAGAATAGAGGTGAACCGACCTCCAAAGTAACGAAACACGAAATTACGACTTGATCGTAGCCATTGATCGAAGGAATATCGTGGACCGTAGATCTAATCATACTAGGAGTTCCCGATACATGAAATACTGACGTGCTTAAGAGTTGAGCCCCAGTTCATGACCGAATGTGACATTGAGGGAAGATAAGGAAGGATCTAGTACATGCTAAACTCCTGTCGAGGTTTCAGAGGTTGGGAGAATTGAGGTGATTCACATGAAAAGACCCGGTAAGCGAAATCGTGAAATGCCTTTTGGGTTAGGCTCATGGTCACATCCAGTGGTCACGTGAGAGAAGCTTGCGCCTCATGCTTATTCGCACGACAAAGTTTCATGAATAGGACCTGTGGAAATTTCTTGAAGATTCCAGTGGGGAATCGAAGAGCTGCTCCACCTCAAAGATTGAGAAGATCCAAAGACCGGGAGGTCAGCAGACCTAGTTGAGGTGGGGGCACTACATCATCATCTAAAGAAAAAAATTCTTCTTTTATAGGGACAATAAGAATGGTTTCCATGGAATTAGGGAACTCGTAAATACTTTTAAGGTAGGAATTCCAGTTTCTTAAGGGAATCCTATTATTTTCTTTAGTATTGTGTTTTATAATTTGGCTCCAGAACTTCTTCGGATCCAACTTATATAGTTGTGAAAGTTGTTCTTTCCTTTTATTGATATAGCATCTTGTTTTCCTTTTAATTAGCGATTTGTGCGTATTGATCTTATCGATTTTTAAGGACTCATTAGAAGCATCCCGAATGGATTTCCTAGAAAATTTTCATTCTTTATCATACCAAGGGTTGGTCGTTCTATTATTATTTTTATAGGACAGCTCGAAAGAGAACTTGCTAATATAAGTGGAAAGGGTAGTTGTAAAATTATGATAAAGTTCTTCAATGTTGTCCTTATAAGTTAGGAGATTTAATTTACTATTTAAATCCTTTAAAAAAAGGTCAACTTTATTTTTGTCAAAGTAAAAATCCCTTTGATTATCATAATTCTCTTCAATGGTTCACCTGTGCATGGAAAAGTTTAGAGTTAGGGTTAAAGGTTTATGATGAAATTCAGGCTCATGGTCATTTAAAATGTCAAAAGTTTCTATCATGTGGAAACAAGGATATCAGATATCACATAATCTACGACACTATTGCCTACCCCATGAATACAAGTCATTTGGTTGGATTTTGGCCACTTCATTACTCCATTGAAAATTATTATGTCTTGAGAGTTGGAGAGCTTGACTAACTCAATACCAAACAAATTTTCAATTAGGTCTTCAGAGCTTATTTTGTATCTATTAGATAAAAAAATTCCTCATCTAGCCATAAATGATTATGGTTGGAATCAGTACTTAAAAGAGTATCTTGTTTAGTTGCAATCCTAGCATTAAAGTATCATAGAAGGAGGATATTACCTTCATTTTTCAAACTATAAATATTTTGTTCTAAATTATTTTAGGGACAATTGTTATCTAGATTGTTTTTATTATAAAAAGTAGAATTAATAAGTGCAAAATAACAAATTTCTATATACATCTTCTTAGCATTGTTCTCTGAAATTTCTATCCAAATGTACTGATTGAGAGGGTCAATCTTATGAAGTTGAATGTGAAGAGAAATTCTATTTCTAATATAACAAGCTATGCTTCCTATCCCTCTATGGTGGGATTTTTTGTTCCATGCGAACCACAAGACAAATCCTTCTATGTTGGGGACCTTAGACTCCTCATGCTCCCAAGTTACAACTAGACAAATAATATCAGTATCACTTGGGATCCAAATTATCATAGAACCTTTGCGCCATGCAAAGCCACGAGAGTTCCAAAAAATGATCCCACGTGTCCCAAATTCCTATTTATTATTATCCTCCTAGTCTCTATCCCTAACAATAGCTTTTCGATTTTTTCAGGACATGGATGAAAATAGATTTCCAAAAATTGTTTCAGGAATCTAGAGTAGATCCAAAAGAGTTGTATCACTTATAATCTCAAAATTAAGGGAAATACACCCTATCCTATCCTCCTCATTGAAGTGATCATTTCCCCCTTTAAGATCACAACTATGATTAGGTACTTAATTTACAAGAACAAGATAAACAACATGGATAACAAGAGGATCCCTAAAATTGCTTCAAATTCTAGCCAAAATAAAAAACGACTCAAGCGGGGATGGCATAATGATTCCAAGTTTGAGCTAAATCATTGGGGAATAAAATAAGACATTATTCTACAAAATATCGATGGTATTAAAAATATTTTGAAAGCTAAATTTAAGGAGAATCTACTGCGTGAAAATAATTAGAGGATAAAATAAATTAACATATTACAAGGAGGTGGTTAACCCTAACCTTGAAGATTAAAAGTATCCCTCTGTTTTGACCATCTTAAAGAAGATAATCAATATTGGTAAAATAAGAACTGATTCTCAAAAATGGGCATTGGGAAATCCCCAAAACACCATGGAAAGAAATAATATGTCACCTTTGTGACGCGAAGAGGGTTGAAGATGAAAATCACTTTCTCTTAGAATGCCCTGCGTACACCCAAATTAGATCTCAATTTCAAAATATTTGTCACAATACCAACCTTTCTAACCTTCTAAGTCATAAATTTTTTATCGATCTTGCAACATTTTTCTTAATTCTTTTCAAGCATCGAAATACTTTTTTAAAGAAATCCAAGTAATCTCTTACTTGTCTTAATGTGTGATATACATATTTGTGTTCGAGTGAACATTAACCACCATCGTCATCATATAAGTAACTCATTTTTTTTTTATTAATCTTATACTTCATCCCCTCGGTTTCATAAATTATTTAAATATAAAAAAAGAATAACTATAATTAACTAAATTAATTTGTTAAAGTTTTAATAATAGTGTAAAAAACACTCGAGCTTAAGAGCTTAATTTTGAATATTGAGGAAGAATGGTGAGTGAAGCGGGTTAGCGAGCCAAGGCTGGTTGGTTTATGGTTTCAAGATAAGTGTGAGGGGAGAAATATAGGATAGAGAGTACCTGAATGGCGGTGCTAGAATCAGATGGGGTAGGCAAGTCAAGGGGGGTCTAGGAAAGGGTAATAATGAAGGTATAACCAAGCCGAGAAACGTTGGATCCGAAAAATGCAAAGTAAATGGATGCCATACATGAATAAAGGAAAACCCAAGGTATGAGGTTACTTCTCATAGTAATGGTAACTATATCCAATAAATTAAATATCATGCTCTAATATGCAAATTTAATGGGATTTCACCATTGGAAAAATCCCTTATGGGTTGGGTGAGCTCTCGGTGGAAGGTAAAGGATTAAGTGGATCTAAAGCTAGTATTCAAGGTTTCTTCCCATCAATATTTTCTAACTCTTCGGATAGAGAAAAAATATTTTAAGAAGACCCACATTTCTTCAATTCTATTGGCCTCCATATCCTCTACTGGAAGGAAATATTTGCTCCAGAGAAAGAGGTCTTTACAACGGCTCGAGTCTGGATAAGATTGTACTCACTGCCACAATAATTTTGGGAAATCAAGACCCTGGAAGGAATAAGAAACACCCTAGGATCATTCATAAATATTTATAAGGTCATGAAGCTTGCTAAATATATTTTGTATTCTCATATCTATGTCCACATGAACATGGCAAGAGCTCTTGTGGAGGCAGTAACAGTGTCATATCAAGACAATGAATGGATCCAAAACTTAGACTATGAGAATATCCCCTTTAGGTGTATAAAACCCCGCATCCATGATCATTTATTCAGAGACTGTCCCCTACATATAAATGAGATTGACAATAAACCTAAAGAAGGAACATATGCAGAAGGATTCAAAAATATCCAAGGAAAGCGTAAGGTGGGGTGAAGACCTGGAAATCCTACAACAAAGGAAGAATATAACAATAAAAATGAACTTAAATCCATCGAGGAGAATAACCAAGGATTTGAGGAGAAAACCCAGGAAGAGAAAAAGAAAAAGGAAGAAAAAATAAAGGAAACCATAGAGAAATGCTTGAAACCATATCTAAAAGAAAAACCAGTGGATAATAAATAAACATAGTTGGAGATGCAAGATCAGGAAGATCAAGATCTGGATCTAGAGGAGAATGTCCAAAAGGAAAGAAAACAATAATTGAAATGGAAAAGGTGGAAAGTAGTATAAAAGCCTCGAGGTAAGACCAAGTAGAACAAGAAATAAATGAAATGACCATGGACCAACACAACAATATACAAGGTGATTCACAGGAAAGAAAGGGTAAGGATATAGGCCTGGGGATCTTAGAATTATCCTCAAGTAGTATGGAGGTAAA
>SNQJ01S0043973.1:68019-78609 GCA_010110895.2 Picea sitchensis | reverse complement strand
TTATATGTAATTGTATTTTTAATAAAAAAAAAAATGAAATTTATAGTTGCTTCACTGAGTTGTATAAGCAGAATTGTAAACAGTTTTCTCAAAACATAGTGATAAGTAGAATTATAAATAGCTTTTCCAATAATTATACATTGTTTAAGAAATATATTTTAAGATTATATATATATATATATATATATATATAATTTAGTTTTAGTGGAGATTAATCATCATCATAATCCTTTTATATAATCAATTAAATAATTATACAATGTTTAAATATATATATATATATATATATATATTCTCCTTGTATCTTAACAATACATACATATTACTTACCACAAAAATTGTGATAAACTCAATCAACTACCATAAAACACATGTCAGTGTACTAATATACTATATAATTTTATGTAATTATATTTTATATAATATTTTATTTATTTATTTATCGTTACTTCACTGAGTTGGTTGTATAAGCAGAATTGTAAACAGCTTTCCCAAAAACATAGTAAGTTATCATTGGATCTGAAACATCAAAATAGAGATTTTATAATGACTTTCAATGCAACATGCAATCTTCTAAGGTTGTTTTGTTAACCCTTTCATAATAATAGTATTCCATTTAATATAAATCTATTTTTTAATTAAAATTATATTAGTTAATTTTTTTTATTACAAATATATTACCTCTCATTCATCTCAGTTTTTTTTTTATATTAAAATTTGCCTGTTAGAATCAATTACAAAATGATAATGGCCCAATTATAAAAAGTGCCTTTCAAAGAACTTGAACTTGAGTTTTCTATTTTACAAAGAGAATAGTTTTTTCTTATTTGTTGTTACAATTTTTTTCCATCTTCACCATCTTTATATCATGAAAGTAGAATTTTTTTTCATATTCACAAATATATTTTTACAAATATTATGAAAATATATATAGAGTATAAAACGAAAATGGAATACTATTACTATGAAAAAGTTAACAAAACAACTTTAGAAGATTGCATGTTGCATTGAAACTCATTATAAAATCTCTTTCAATGATAACTCACTATATTTTTGGGAAAGTTGTGTACAATTCTTCTTATACAACCAACTCACTAACGATAAATTAAAAAAAATAATTTATATAAAATACAATTACATATAATTATACAATATATTAGTACACTGACATGTATATTAATACACATGTCTTACAAATAATACAAATAATATTTGTAAGAATATATTTGTGAATATCAAAAAGAATTTCACTTTCATAATATAAAGATGTAGTAGTATTCCATTTTCCTTTATATTATATATATATATATATATTCTCATAATATTTGTAAGAGTATATTTCATAATATAAAGATGTAGTAGTATTCCATTTTCCTTTATATTATATATATATATTCTCATAATATTTGTAAGAGTATATGTGTCAATATCAAAAATAATTTCACTTTCATGATATAAAGATGGTGAGGATTGAAGGAAACTGTAAAGTAAATAAGAAAAAACTATTGTTTTTGTATAATAGAAAACTCAAGTTATTTGATATGAACTTTTTATATTTGGGCTATTATCATTTTGTAATTGTTTTTAAAAATCAGTTTTTAATATAAGAAAATTGATATGAACTTTTTATATTTGGGCTATTATCATTTTGTAATTGTTTTTAAAAATCAGTTTTTAATATAAGAAAATTGAAATGAATGAGAGGTAATATATTTGTAATAAAAAAATTAATTAATATAAATTTAATTAAAAAATAATTTTATATTAAATTTTAAAATTTATTATTTAATAAATTGTTTTTTTTATTTTTATATATTGTTCATAAATTATATTTAAAAAATTAAAAATAAAATAATAGTAATAATGTTGGAATTTCATTGGTATTTATTTTTGTTTTTTTCTCATTGTAGTTAATAGATTTGTATGTCCTATGTATAGTAATTAAATTTTACATCAATGTGTCATGGTTATGTTAATAAATTAAAAAAAAAAAAAAATGACATCTATTAAATTGATATACAAAAACCTTTAAAAATGGATTACTCTAATAGAATAAATCAACATTGATCCACTTCAACTTTATGAAGCATTGAGAGGGTTTAAATTATTTGATGTGGAAGCCTTTTTTAAAATGTAAAACTTGGAAAAAGGTTTTCATCTTAAAGGATTCTATCTCTTTCAATTCTTAATAGATTACCTATTAAAATAGATATATGTTTGCTTAGTCTACTTTTACCAACAAAAAATGAACCATTGTCTCTACATCATAAACAACCTATGCATTTATTTGAGGGCTTAATAAAACATTAAGTCAAAATTCGACCCCTTAACAATAACTTGTAAATTCTTAATTGTTTGTGGTTTGATCACTTTTAAATTCCATATCAATACTAAAAAAAATATTATTATTACAAATTTAAATTTATTATTACAACCTCATCACATTCTTCATCTACAAACATTCAAAACTTAAATGATAGGAACCTCATAAAATTCTTCTTCTACATAAATTCAAAACTTGAACTAATTATATAACTTTTCTAAACCTGGTCATTTTAAAACTACAGCTTCTTTCACCCAATAATAATTAAAAAAAACTTTTATCTATTAATTTTTCTACATCCTTTTTTATTTCATTCTTCTATCATTTATTATATATAAAACCACTTTTCCCTTTAAAATCATTACTATTTTAATTAATTAAAATAATTATTAAATATATTAATGTAGTTAATTTTTTTTAATTAATATTTTAATTAAAAATTTATATTATCTTATTGATGTCTTCATTAAGAAATACCTCGATATAGGTTGATAAAAAGAATATGTGAAAAAAGACTTTTTGCAAAGTATAATAATTAAAATATTCATTCTCTTTATTCATAAGTTGTTTCTTTATTTATTTTTTACCAGCTTTTATTAATTATATATACAGAGGTTGTTTTTCNATATAGGTTGATAAAAAGAATATGTGAAAAAAGACTTTTTGCAAAGTATAATAATTAAAATATTCATTCTCTTTATTCATAAGTTGTTTCTTTATTTATTTTTTACCAGCTTTTATTAATTATATATACAGAGGTTGTTTTTCTAATAATTATGAATATTTTAAGACATTGTTTAAGTTTAATTTAAATTTTAGATTTTTTACTTGCATATTTTGGCATATTTTCAGATCAATGTTTTAAGAAGTTCTGTCAAAATTTGTTGTGACCTCATATTAATATGAGTGATTGAATTTGTATAATCCTAGTGTTTTGAGAGTTTTTCAAGATGTTGAATTCATTTATGCATTTAAAAATACATTTTAAATTTTACTGTTTAATCCAACTCAAAAAATTCAAAAAATCCAATGTTTAGACAACACCTATATTTAATCTAATAATTAATTTGTTTTTCTTCATAAATGTTCTATTTTGATGGAAAATCAATCAATTTCTATCAATTTCTATTTGATTGATGTTTTGATTAAAGAAAAAAAAGTCATTATCCGTTTTGTCGTTTATGTGTGAAGCTGAGACTATTAAAATAAACTGTACTGAAAATGAAGTAGAGGATTGATATGTTTGCAGAATAATCTAAGATAAAGGATTGATGTGTTTGCAGAATAATCACAATGCTGGACTTAAGTCAGCAAAGTATTTTCAGAAAAAGCCATTTTAAGATATGGCAGTGGATCTTTTTGCTTAACATTTCCTCTGCATTTGACATCATTTATTTGACATCAGAAAGATACATCCTGAGTCATTCATTTGACATCAGAAAGATACATCCTCTAAAATTCGATTAGACTTTATAAACTTATAAGTTTAGTTTGCGGTTTAGCCAAAAGTTGTTAACTATGTATTTATAAACAAATTTAAAATCCAAGTCATTCAATTCCGCCGTAGATGGAAGATGAATTTATTGCAGCGGTCCTGTAATTCAGTTAAACTTCATAAAGGCTTACTGTGCAGTTCAGCCAAAATTTATTGGATTTATAAATACCACAATTTTCACCAATCATTGGTTCCTACCATCTTGACATAGAGTTATCATTTTTTCTCTACTTTCGACATTGTTTTCTTTTATTTTAAAATACTAAACCATAGTTTCTGATCTCATAAGAACATTTTTATAACAACTCCTATTCTTAGTGTAAATGGTTGGTCTGTAAATGTTCCATCAGAATAACTAGAAGTCACGTTTAAGCTGTAAAAGCTTGATCATGGAAACGATCAAGCTGTGAAAGCTTGATGGCAAAATATTATATAATACACTCGATGAGAATAGAATAGATCATATATTTGATACAAAGTAGTGGGTAAAATATATTTGATAGACATGATGAAAACAGAATAGATTATATATGTGATACAAAGTACGTTTCATTGCTTTTTTTTTATACATATTGCGTGCTCTTGCAATTAGACAATACCCAATGGATTAGTATAAAAGTTGATCACTTATTTCTGCGTATGTTTGCTAGTTTATTAGACAATACCCAATGGATTAGTATAAAAGTTGATCACTTATTTCTCCGTATGTTTTCTAGTTTATAGGTATTATTTGGGTGTTGTTTGGCTCGACTTTAGCTAGTATAATCATCATCCTTCTTTTTTATGCTGATGATATTGTTCTTGACGCGAAGAGTCTCTATGACCTAGGTAAGGAACTTATAATCCTCAAGGACTTACTCTGTAGTATGAGAATGATAAACTAGTGGACCTTTGGCTTTGGGATAAGAAAAATGGCCTCTTTAACACTATAGTCACTCTAGTCATCTTATATGGATATTAAGTTTGGGGTTGCAGTGTCTCTAGGGAATCTTGGAGAATGATAGAACAGATCCAAAAGAATTTTATAACTTGTAATCTCAAAATTAAGGGCATTACACCCTATCCGATCCTYCTCATAGAAGMAATTTTTTCCCRCATCAAGAGCATTGCTATGATTAGATATCTAACATACAAGAACAAGACAAACAACATRGGGAGCAAGAGGCTCCCCACAATTGCTTCAAACTATGGACAAAACCACSAGTGGCTCAAGCGAGGATGACATAATACCGATAATATTACAAAGAAGAAGCCATCATGCAGAATATTAATAATATTACAAATATTATCACTTCTAAATTTAAGGAGAATATGTGGTGTAATAAAGAATTAGAGGATAAAAGGAAACTAAGATACTATACAAGCAGGTGGTCAACTATAAATTAGAAGATCAAAAGTACCTCTCAGTTTTGAGAAGTGCAAAGAAGAAAATAAACATTGCTAAAATAAGAACAAACTCTCATGAGCTACATAATAAAACTAGGCGTTGGACAATTCCAGAAACATCATGGGATGAAAGAATTTGTCATCTTTGGGACATTAAAACGGTGCAAGACAAAAAACACTTTCTCTTAGATTGCCTTGCCTAATGTGAAATTATATCTTAGAAACGCATACCCATCGTTCTAATTTTTTTGGGAGATTGGGAATTGATACAAAATGTCTCCAATTGGCTAGGAATGGTTTGGGGAACTTGAGATTTTTTTTGGAGCTTTAACGTTGAGGAAATGGGATCTTGGTAACCAATACATAGAGCTTTAAATTAAAATTATACTTTTGGTATTGTAGATCCCTCCACAACACCCACCGAGTGCGTGTACTACCTCGAGGGGATTTGTGATAAGTTGGGAAGAGAACACAAGGGGAATGTGATCGGTTGGGAAGACAAAGTCATATAGGTGTGGGAAGGAACACGCTGGGCGGGGGATGGTGGCATGCATCACCAAGGGGGAAAAATCCTCACTTACCTTGCGGGGAAGGTTGAAGACTTGGCTTTTGTTTGGGCAAGGATGGGGTGACTTGTGTGTGCTCCCAAGGAATGGAATCACTTTCCCTTGGTAGCATGGGTGCATTGGAGAGGTCCAATGACACAATTAGCATACCCATGGAGATTCTCATTGGGTGGTTCAAGGAAACACATAGGAAAAGGGTGTACCAATGAGGTTGGGGTGCACTGGTATGAAACGACTTGAAGGTTCAATGTGCGCACTGGCTCATTTGGGCACATTAGTATGCAAATGGGTGCATCGATTTGTTTTCTCACACAAGTTTGTGAGGGGCGTGACACCCAAAGGACACGATGGTTCATGAAATTGGCGTTTGGAGTCGAGATAAAGAACACAAGGTGCACAAGCTAAGGAGCAAAGAGGGCATAGAGTAAGAGAACAATTCAAGCAACTGAGGAAGAGTTGTGAAGGCATTAAATACAAGTAGACAAGAGGGTGATGCACAAGTGAAGTGGTGAGGTATTTTCATAGGTCTAGGTGAGGCATGTTATAAGGAAGAAGCACAAGTATGT
Source organism: Picea sitchensis (assembly GCA_010110895.2). Classification (NCBI taxonomy): domain Eukaryota; kingdom Viridiplantae; phylum Streptophyta; class Pinopsida; order Pinales; family Pinaceae; genus Picea; species Picea sitchensis. The sequence continues at coordinate 72,273 of SNQJ01S0043973.1, read as the reverse complement.
GCTATATTAGTGAACTCATGGGACAAAGAAGAGACATTGAGTTTGTGGTGGGCACACTTCTAGGGCACACCACAAAAGTTGCAAAAGTTGTTACGAGAGAGAGTGTGGGTAGGAGAATCTTTGTATGACTGTCTTGGTGAGGTGAGGCGAGTCCTGTGATTATAACCAAGTTGTAACCCTACCAATAGTGATCATATTGTAATTGTTTTGCAATAACAAGGCTTAGTCGGGTGTTAGGCATGTCTTGTGTTTCCCATACTATATATGTGTGTCTCTTTTTTGTTTATAAAGTGTTTTCTTTGTTTCACATGCTCATTGATGTATGCTTAAATGACTAAGTGTTAAGACTGGCAATAATTTGTTTAATTATACAAGTGAGTTGCACATAGTAGGAGTATGACTGGCTTGTAGCCTAGAATGGAGTGTGGGTATGCTCTAGGTGAAGAGGCATAGTCTAAGAGAAGTATTCTTCTGTTTCCAAGCATCCAAGTGAGAAGCATCACAGTTTCACACACCATCAGAAGATGTACGATTGCAATATCCAGACATGCATTTTGTAGGGTCGTGATAGGTATTAATAAGTACCATTTTTTTGTATTATTAAATTAAAATGTAAATATTTTTATTTCATTATTACTAAAGCCTAATTTATTACAAATATTTTTATCATATTTATTGGATATAAGTAGAAAAAAATAATAAACTACACATAAGTATTATTTCAAAAAATATTTAAATAAAAAATTAATAATACTAACTTTATAGCTATGGATATGAATAAATTATAATGAATATGTGTTTTCCTTAGAGCCTAGACTAAACATGAAAGTCCAATAAATCAAATCCCTATCCATGGAAACAATTTTATTTATTGTTTCTATCAACCAATCACATTATTGATTTTTATTGTATTTTCATATTATGATATTACTATTTAACATTTTTTCAATCAAATCTAAAAAATGGTTCAGATGTACAAATATGTTTGAAGTTTATATGTGTAAAGTTTAATTTTAAAAAGATGTTGAAATTTTATATATGTATTTCCTCGTTGATTATTTATGGATATTAAAGTTTCACTATTCTATTAAATATAGCCATATAGTTATTAGCACAAATTAAATTAGTAATTTCTATATTACAGTTGTTCCAATAGACAATAGGAGCAAAGTTGTATTGGTATCCAATGTGATCGAAATAAAATTTAAAATCTATCATTATGTAGATACATTGTAATCTAAAATATTTTTTTAATACATAATGTTGTCACTTCTAAGTTTTCGTACAATTTAGGCTGAAAATTTTAGCCATTCCAATTACTAATGTCTATTATTTTTTTATATTTTAAATTTATCTTTTATAATTTGTATATAATAATTAATTTAATGTCAAAAATATTAAGCAACTTATATTTTTTGGTAACGCTCTAATATGTGTACGATGGTGAACATTGACAAAACAAAGGTTATGATCATTAAATCCAACAAGATCACCTACGATAATTTTGTATGTGACAAGAATATCTTGGAGAAAGTGTCTTTATACAAGTATCTTGGAATTGATATTCATCACAAGCTCCATTAGAACTATAACATTGAGAAAAGGATAAATGGAAGGTGGAAAGTTTATTATGGGCTTGAAAATTATTGTAAATTAGGATACCTTTGGCTATAGCATAAGAAAAATATCCTCTTTGAGACTCTTTCCAGTCCTATTATCTTATATATATGTGAATTTTGGGGATGTGGTATTTCCTGAGAATTGCGAAGAAAGATAAATAAGATCCAAAAGAATTTTATAACTTATAAACTCAAAATCGAGGGAAATACACCCTATCCTATCCTCCTCATCAAAGCTACCCTTTACCCCATTAAGAGTATAGCTATGATTAGGTACTTGATGTACAAGAACAAGATAAACAACATGGATGAAAATAGACTCCCAAAAATTGTTTCAGGACTCTAGAGTAGATCCAAAAGTATTTTATCACTTATAATCTCAAAATTAAGGGAAATACAACCTATCCTATCCTGCTCATCAAAGCGATAATTTCCCCCATTGAGAGAAAAATTATGATTACGTACTTAATGTACAAGAAAAAGATAAATAACATGGATAAAAAGAGGCTCCCCAAAATTGCTTCAAATTCTAGCCAAAATCACAAACGACTCAAGACGGGATGGCATAATGATTCCAAGTCTCAGCTAAATCATTGGGGATTAAAATAAGAAGATATTCTGCAAAATATCAATGATATTAAAAATATTTTGAAAGATAAATTTAAGGAGAATCTATTGTGTGATAAATAATTGGAGGATAAAAAAAATTAACATATTACAAGGAGGTGGTTAACCCTAACCTTGAAGATAAAAAATATCCCTCTGTTTTGACCAACTTAAAGAAGATAATCAATATTGCTAAAATAGGAACTAATTCTCAAAATTGGGCATTGGGAAATCCACAAAACATCATGGAAAGAAATAATATGTCACCTTTGTGACGCCAAGAGGGTTGAATATGAAAAACACTTTCTCTTAGAATTCCCTGCGTATACCCAAATTAGATCCTTGTTTAAAAATATTTGTCACAATACCAACCTTTCTAACCTTTTAAGTCATCAAAAGTTTATTGATCTTGGAACTTTTTTCTTAATTCTTTTCAAGCATTGAAATAAAATTTTAAAGAAATCCAAGTAACCTCTTACTTCTCTTAAGGTCTGATAGACATATTTTGGTCCCAGTCGACGTTAACCACCATCTCCATCAAATAAGTAACTCATTTTTTTTATTAATATGATACTTCATCCCCTCACTTTCATAAATTATTTAAATATAAAAAAATAATAACTATAAGTAATTATATGTTAAAGTTTTAATAATAATGTGAAAAACACTTGAGCTTAAGAGATTAATTTTGAATATTGAGGAAGAATGGTGAGTGAAGCGGGTTAGCGAGCTAGGCTAGCTGGTTTATGGTTTCAAGCTAAGTGTGATGGGAGAAATATAGAATAGGGAGTACGTGAATGGAGGCTCCAGAATCAAACGGGGTAGGAAATTCAAGGGGGGTCTAGACAAGGGTACTAATGAAGGTATAACAAAGCCAAGAAACGTTGGATACAAAAAATGCAAAGTCAATGGTTGCCATACATGAATAAAGGAAAACCCAAGGTATAAGGTTACTTCTCATATTAATGGTAATTATATCCAATACATGAAATAACATGCTCTAATAGGCAAATTTATGGGGATTTCACCATTGGAAAAAGCTCTTATGAGTTGGGTGAGTTCCCGGTGTAAGGTAAAGGGTCAAGTGGATCTAAATCTAGGATCCAAGGATTTCTTCACAACAATATTTTCTAACACTTCGGATAGAGAAAAATTATCTAAAGAAGACCCATATTTCTTCAATTCTACAGGCGTCCATCTCTGCTACTAGAGGGAAATATTTTCTCCAGAGAAAGAAAACTTCACATCGACTTCGGTTTCGATAAGATTGTACTCACTGTAGCAATAATTATGGGAAATTGAGACCCTGGAAGGAATAAGAAACACCCTAGGATCATTCATAAATATTTATAAGGTCAAGAAAGTTACTAAATATATTTTTTACGCTCATATCTATGTCTACATGAGCATGGAAAGAGCTCTCACGGAGGCAGTAACAGTGTCATACCAGGACAATGAAGGGAGCATGAACTTAAACTATGAAAATATCCCCTCTATGTCTATAAAATGCCATGTCCATGGTCATATATTCAAATATTGTCCCCTAAATATAAATTAGATTGACAATAAACCTAAAGGAGGAACATATGTAGAAGGATTCACCAAGATCCAAGGGAAACGTCAGGTAGGGTGAATACTTGGAAATCCTACAACAAATGAAGAAGATAACAATAAAAGTGAACTTAAATCCATGGAGGAGAATAACCAAGGAATTGAGGAGAAAACCCAGGAGGAGAAAAAGAAAAAAGAAGAAAAAATAAAAGAAACCATAGAGAAACGTTCGAAACCATATCTAAAAGAAAAACCAGTGGATAATAGAGAAACTGAGTTGGAGATGCAAGATTAGGAAGATCAAGATCCAAATCAAGAGGAGCAGGTCCAAAAGGAAGGAAAACAAAAATTGAAATGGAAAAGGTGGAAAGTAATATAAAATCCCCGAGGTAAGAACAAGTAGAACAAGAAATAAATGAAATGACCATGGACGAACACAAAATTATACAAGGTGAATCAAACGAAAGAAAGGGTAAGG
>SNQJ01S0043973.1:50122-68009 GCA_010110895.2 Picea sitchensis | reverse complement strand
GGACCAAGTTCAACAGAAGTTTCCTCATCTCATGGAGGAACTCAACGCAATGGGGACCATTGCTTCCTAAGGAGGGAGGATTGATCCAGGTGGATATTGGTGGCCACCCACCTTTTCTGACTGGCTCAAAACAGTTTTCTGGCAATATTGGCAATTTACTATTTTTAGCAGGTTTTAACTTCCGGGGCCATTTTGAGGGCCTAAATGAAGGTTTTTTTGAGATCTAGGTTCTCAATGATATCTAAATGCATAATTGAGCCCCCAAAATGAATCTCCTCGATGATACCTTTCCAACGAGCTATCACACGCCTAAAACGGAGATCGTATGCAAAAGTTACGACCCTGGGAAGTTGATGTACTAACTTACCCAAACGGGGCCCGCATGACTTTTGGTGCTTCATCTCCTATAGTTAGGTTTTTGGATGTCTATGACTTTTGGCATTCTCGTCTATTGTAAAAAGGCCTCTAGAGCCTCATTGTAATCATCTTCTCACGGATGCGAGTAGCAGCCACATCTCTTCTCAGAGATAAGCTACCAGTGCCCTAGCTAGTTTATTTCCATTATGTCTGTAAGCATATTTCAATCATTTGTTATTAATGAAATGAAGTCTTATTTCCGCTGCATCTCTGCGTTTATGTGTATTTATGTATTTCATTGTGTTTCTACATAAATCCGGATCACTAACTAGCAATTAAATGAGAAAAATTAAACAACAATTAGATAAGCAAACTAACAACTATCCATCCACCGGAACTTGCCAAAGAAACAATAAACTAAAAACTTTGTTTTAACTCTGTTTTAAACTCTATTTCAGCATGCATAAATTATAACTATCATCTAATCACACAAGGGTTAGTGGATTAAGCTTAAGTTGTTTCCTATTTAGTTAGAAAGACATGGCAAATTAACTATTCTTCATAAGAAACCTGCAACATGCAACAAGAAACTGAAACAATTAAATTATAAATAGTAATTTCACAGTAAGTAAGAAAGATAAAAACATATGTACATGAAATGAATAAAAATGAAAGCTACATTATTCAATTCGCAAGCATACTAACTAAATATTCACCTAGACTGTTGGTGGGACCCCTAGCAAGTCGTAGATACTCTTCAAAGACGAACCACGAGTTTCAACAACATGAATTCACTATTAAAATCAAAAACGCGGTCTTTACACACTTTTGGCAAAATGTATGAAAAATAACAAAACAGAGTTGAACTGTCTATTTTCTCTCTAACTCCCTTTGTCTGACCACTGAGGTCGTATTTATAGATTTACAAGATGAGAGGTCAACCACTAGAAGGGTCGACCTCCTCTAAAAACAATAAATTACATTAAATGTGTTTTAACCGATGGTGGGTTCTAGAAACAAGGCGAGCCAATAATCTCCCAGCATAAAAACCCAATCTGAGTTGTTAGAAGCTCAGTAGTTGGAGGCCACGAGCATGAAGAAAACCCATGTATCCAATTTTCCCATCACTGGTCATTGATATGATAACTTCCAACCCACCCACGGTTTTAGTACAAGATGGAGTGCCAGACGGAGTGCCGGATGGAGTGTTAGATGGAGTACCAGATGAAAAATTTAAAACCACAAACTACTCTCAATCCATTTAGAATTTCAGAAAACGGCTCAAAAGGGACCTAATTGGGCACATTACGCACAAAACCCATGTGCCGGATGTTTCGGATTCCACTTCATGCTCCCATAATTTAATATTTAAGTTAACTTCCTGTAATAGTGCCAAATGGAGTACCGGACGGAGTGCCAGATGCAAAAATGCCTTGCAATTTTTCCCTGTGACACATAGATCATGAATTAGCTCTTTGAAATCATTAAATCATGCTGAATTATACTTGAAACCATCACAACACTTCAATCATACATACCTGGTACAAGTTATGGCGATTGGATACACAAATCCTTCAAAACTTCTTCAAAATAGTAAAATATACATATAATATTGGTAAAAAAGGATCTAATTATCATCATTAATTTGACCATATCATGGGACAAACATTACCCCCACACCTAAGATTTTCTAGGTCCCACTGTAAACAAAAATGAATCACCCAACATGACTAGACTTGCGAAGGAGGGGGTGGATTAGCTTTAGAACTTCTCCCTGTTGCCCAAGGGATTTTCTCTTGGGCCTTTTGTGATGTTTCAATTGCATCTAGAGACTATTATTGGTGGCAGYCATATCATCAACCAAACGTTGTAGATAATYCATCTTGGCTTGTAGGACAACGTTATCATGGCGTAAATGACGACTCAATGTTTCATGCTCTCTAAGTTTGAACTGGAGGGTTTGGATTTTTTGGAGGCTRCTGATGACATGTGAGGAATCCTTGAGATTTATATTATACCATTGATCCTTTGAAACATGCAAACAACAATTTTACCTCTGCAAAATTAGTTCCAAAAGTGACTTCCCATAAGCGCAACAATTCTAGCCTGGTGAACTTTGTGAAAAATAAGTATCAAAGTGACACATGTAACTACAAGACAGTAACTCTTGTGTAACAAATGAGAGATATTTTTGTTTTTGAATATGTCCTTGATAAAAACCTCTCTTATTTTTCAAATATTCACTTCCAGTTGTTAGGAAAACACGAAAAGAAAACATGACTAAAACAGGAAAAAATAGAGTGTTTTATTTTCTGAAAAACTAGGCATCTAAAAGAATTGAATATATCCCAAACTATAACGTATATTAAAAAATTGAGAGAGGTTATTTTTTTCAGGTATTTTATGAACAAAAACCTCCTCCAGTTTTCAAAAATAATTTTCCATTTGTTCATAATCCAAGCTTGAAGTTGGTTACTCAAAACTTACAAAAGTGCAATGTGCTCTCAACATAAACGTAGTGTGGTATTTGAGAGGATTTTTGGAGGCCTTCCCAAAGGAGTTTTTGGATGAAAGTGGTATGGTTGGAAATTTTATGATGTTTGATACACAATGGAACCATCAAGCACTGCAAATGCCTTCTCCAAACCTCTGAAAAACTGACTTGAAGTCAAATTGTCCAAATGTGCAGAAACCCTCCTATAGCGAGTGTATTTGGGGAATTTCTCTCAAATAATAACACTTGTGCATAAAATGAAGGAGGTTTTTGTTTCTTGGTATATTATTAACAAAAACGTATTTCACGTTTGTCAAATTCATCTTCCTTAATTTAGAAACCAATTTTGAAGTAGAACTTTGACCAAGACAAACATTTGAAAATTTATGACCAGGAATGATGACATGACCATGATGAAAATTTATGAAATTGGATGAGTGGAGGGAGTAGTAAGGACACCTAGACACACATATGACCATTTTACAACCAAGAGATGTCAAATTTTATTTGAGAATTTTATTTTGAAAATATAACAATTTGAACTAATAACCCTATCAATCACATGAAAGAGTAAATTTGATCATTGGTGATTGACAGAACTGGCAGATAATAACAAAAGGCTTGGTTTGTACTGGTAGGAATGGTGAACAGGAGAATTTTTATTGCCTATCATTGATATGTAACAATTCAAACAATTGTTCCTCTTTTCATAAGCTTGTAATACTAATGGCAGTAAGTATTTAGCAGTTTTTATTGCTCTGTATTTGTCACAAAGAGTAGTTAAGTATAAGCAGTCTTCTATAGCATAAACATAAAAATTCAAAGCAATATTATAACACAAATAATGATGTCAACAATATAAAATTTATCATACCAATACAAGCAACTACTGATATAATATCCCAAGACATTGTGAAAAGACGATATGACAGAATTTTGACAGAAATCCTACTTCCTCTTCTCATGAGATTACTATACAAATGGGCAATGCTTAGCATTCTTTATCTCATGAAACTCCCCCCAGACCGAAGATATGGCATTTCCTCATGCCATGAATTGGCAATAGGCTTCTTGGTCTTCTTGCTCGATGAGGCTGCAGGGGTATCAACAAGTTTCTTGGACTTTTGGTCCGGTAAAGGAATAGCTTGAGCATGAGGGTTTGGGTGGAGTAACAGTCCCTAGATCAAGTGTCTTCTTGCTAGTCTTGATTTTAAGATGAGGGTTTGGAAATTGGTAAATGAACTCATCCCACATTTTCCCCAATTTGGCTAAGACAATTAGTTTGATAAGGCCATGGTGAAATAAGTTGTTATGGGGATTAGTTACATTCTTCCTTACTTGGGAAGACATTTTCTCGAGACTCTTTAAGAAGTAAAAGGGAAAATTCAATGGCTTATTAAACTGAAAGTGAGCTAATAATCAAAAGTGAAAGGCTTTAAAGACAGAATATCTACCTTCACATGTGATCAATCTAGTGATGACTATGAGAGGGTTGATTAGCTCCTCTTTTATCCGCTCTTTGGAGTATCCCTTAGCTCCAAAGATTTTTTGAAATTCCATGTTGATAACCCTGTTTATAGCTTGCTCTTGGCAACTAGTGGTGTTTAAACCAACGGTATCCAACTCTTGGGAGATTTGTGGTTGAGGAAATTGATTCCTCAGAGGCCATGAACACAGTGAATAGGAGCTGAGGCAGGCTAAGAGTGCTCCATTATTATTTGTTTTTCCATCGTGCTCACACAATCCATTCCTCTATCTCACATTCTATAAGTCATGTAATCATAACTCTGTAATGAAAAATTTGTAATGAAAATAAACTAGTTAAGTGGTTTGTTAAGGAAATGTACAATAGTTTATAACACATCAGAAATTAGCATTTCAAAAATAAAATAACTATTGATATAATAGCCTGTATTATGAAAACAACACACATAAATTTTTACAAAGATTTATTTCTTTTAGGAAATCTTATCATTTGTCAACTTATGAACCCCTCCCCCACACCTAAGTATTGTGACACCTCACAATAAAAAATATAGGGAACCAGTCAGTTCTCCCAATAGCCGAAGATTTACAGCTTGTTAACTGTAGAGATAAATTTCACATATTGGTCTGACGAGACGGTTAAAGGATGGCCCCACCTATAGGACAAGAGATCCTATATATAGATAAGAATAGGTAGGCAAGAGAGTTTCAAGATAGTCTCAGAGTTAGTTCCTAATGGAAAGTTTATGGATTTCATTAACCTTAGATTAACCATACATACTTCATATCAACTTTGTCTACAAGTAATGTCGCACATGAGGACAAGTTTAAATTTATTATTTATATTTTGTCAGATTATCATCCTTGCTAGGTAGAATGCCCCGCTGCCAGCAAGCATGTTCAGTACTCCGGCGAGTTTACCTAGTCATAGCACAGGCTGGTACCTGCTTCCAGCATACCTATTTAGTATCGTGACAGGTTATCCTCTTACACCCTCAGAGACTGGCCCTCCATCTTTTAAGATTTTAGTATAAGATTGCTTTGTGCAAGAAGATGGGGGGACAACTCTCAAAACAACTTCTTCTTTTTTTTCTCAATTGGGATGGTATTTATGTTAGAGGATGACTTCCTGTTATATTCTTTAGTGATTGTCCTGATGTAAGGGGTACTTAAGCAGATGTGGTCTATCTAAAGATATGATATAATCAATCTATTTAGTGTGTAGTGGATGGTACCATTGAGAAAGAATAGAAAGGTATCTCTAGGGTCAGCTCACTTTCTTCTTTTGTAAGTTATTGTGATGTTTCCATGACTAACCGCTAATCAGACCTCCTTGTTACTCTCTAATAAATATACTTTTCTCACTTCTTGAGGTTTCTTTGAGAAATTGTATGAGAGACCTCTAAGCTTGATGGTTACAGTGTCACTTCCTTATATAGTGGTGAAGTTTCAAAGGAAATTGTTATTTAAGTTGCCTTGAGAAAAAAAAGATGAAAGTCTTTGCAAAAATATGGCTAATTACAATAAGTCATTATTCATTTGATTCTTAGCAGACAACGAGGTTCAAATATAGCAACGTTTTTGAAGAAAATCCTTCGTTTATATTTCCTTGGAATTGTCTACCCTTGGTGATATAAATACCTACATGGATCTCTAAAACTGTTTGCAAAAACCACACTCTAAAATATAATAAACTAATGAGATCAATGAGATCAAGTCACAGGAACATGTATCTCATAGTTTTTTTATTAAAGGAAAATGTAAAATGAGGTTGCATTAAACTTTAAGCTAAACTAACAACATGCATATTTTATTTACTATCCTACCCTACCTAAAAAGAAAGGGAAAATATTTATTCAAGTGTAAGAACTCTTCCAATGTAACCATGTGTGGAGTAGGATAAGAAACATGCTCATATCCATATATGAAAAATTTACAGCAGTGATTACCTGGATATGAAGAACCAACGAACCTAATTGTTTTGGCATCAGAAGGTGTTGAAGAAGAGAATAGTATTGTGGCCTGATGACCTCTTGAAACCAAATTTCAATGTAATATTGATGTTTATCAAAAATAATTTATATGTTCTCCTTCATCATGCTATGCAGATCCTCTTCTTCTAGATGATTGATTTTGAAGTACATAAAGGATCTGCTGAGATGGATGTTGAGAACTCCTCACTCTTAGGTTTTAATGATTGCTCTCCACTGGGTGTAGTCCATAATTTTTCATCTTCCTTCACATTTTGGCAAGGAAAATCATTTTGTATCTCATAGGACCTTGATTCTTCTAATATTTATGGAGAGGTAGACAAGTTCTTGACTATTGTCAATATGTGTTCTTCCTGAAGAGAAGAGATTCCTAGATGTTGCTAGGATTTGAGAGAGTTCTTCCAAACTAATGGTCACCTTCAAATTCATTCTCCTGGTGGTGGTAAGAAAACAAAGGTTGTGTTGTTTGGTTCTTCGGAGGACTCGAGTGGTCTTGCCTCCTATCCCACTATTACTAATGCTTCAACTTTTTGTTCTATAGTGCTCTCTGTTTTAGTCTCTTCAGAGACTTCTTTAGCTCTTTGGGTTGAGCTATCTCATGTTTTTTGGTATCGGTTTATGGAGCTTATGAGTGGAATGTTCCTTCCCTCGGAAAGGAAGGAAGGAACCTTGGTTGAAAGATCTGATTTGGATTTAATGTATCTACCTTTTGGGTCTCTAGGTCTGTTCATGAAAGCAAAAAAAAAGAAAAAGAAAAACTACCATTGGGTTTGGGGAAAACAGAGGCGCAGGTTCTTACCTCTCGTCTTAAAGTTCCTCCTCCACCAAACTAATGCTAAGTTTTAGAAATGATCTAATTCCTAATTATTTCCTACCTTGAGACAACTCCTCGGCAACAACCCCAAAAATGATGGGTGTTCTATATGCACTAAAAACACACTAAAAATCCTCAATTAAATTGTCAACCCCAGGTAAGTGAACTTATAGTTGTAGCAATATATATGTCAAGGTAGAAAGGCTGGTAGTATAGTCTAACTAAGGAAGTGGGATATTGAAGGGATAATCTACTCAAGCAAAGACTACTAATGATAAAACCCTATTAATAAACTTAAACTGTGTAACCTAAGTAACTTTTGAACAAAGGATTGATGGATAGTCCTAAGAAGGCAAATCAAAACCCAACTTAAAACAATCTAACTTAATCATGACAATAAACAAAAGCAAATTATCTACCTAATAAGAAATAACAACAACAAACCACTTTAGTTAACCTACTCAAACTCAATAAGCAACTATCCTATAAAAGCAAGTAAATAAGCAAGCAACTACCCTATCAAAGCAAAATAGACATTCAAGAAACTACCGTATTAAATAAAAATAGACAAGCAAGCAACTACTCTATTAAAGCAAATAAGCAAGTAAGAAAACAACTAACTAACCTATGATAACTTCTACAACAAGTAAACTAATCAATAAGCAACTAATTAAGATAAGAGGCAAGTGAACTCTATTCTTAAATTGAACTTCACAATTACTTATAATTTATGAAAGAAAATCTACTAAATTGAAAGCATTACGACATTAAAAGGAATTAACAACTAATTGTTAACCTATGATAAGAAAACTATTCCTTAATCTACCAAATAAAAAAGACTATCTATCTTACAAAAGTAAGGAAACTATCTTCTAATCTATGAAAGCAAGAAAACTATATTCTACTCTATGAAAGCAAGAAAACTCAAATATAGTGTTGATGGTTATGTCTCCGGTGTCTTATGATATCACGATGACACTTAACAATGATCAATAATTCAAGAGGGATAAACTCGATATTGACTTTGATAGCAAAGTGAAAAGTGTGAATTAGGCAATCCAGTGAAAACTTATCCATTATGGAAACACCATCAACTATCCTGCATATCCATGTGATTATTCAATCATACTTTAATCATCAACAGTATGAAAACACTATTCTAGTAAATTCAATTGCATTCTATATAAATTAAGCAAATTCATACTAAGATTCATAACTGAAATCTAAATTCAATAATCAACTTTGAATTGAAATTGCAACCTAAATCTAGAAAAGGAAATTGCATGAAAATAAACTGAACTAGTTCTATTCTAACAATTCAAATTGCAAAAGAGGAAATATTCATAAAACAGAAATTAAATACTATTTCAGCATATGAAAATAAGCAAACTAAATAAAAATTAAATGAGAAAAACTAAACAACAATTAGATAAACAAACTAACAAGTATCCATCCACCGAAACTTGCCAAAGAAACCATAAACTAAAAACTCAGTTTTAACTTTGTTTTAAACTCTATTTCAACATTCATAAATTCTAACTATCATCTTATCACACAAGGGTTAGTGGCTTAAGCTTAAGATGTTTCCTATTTAGTTAGAAAGACATGGAATATTAACTACTCTTCATAAGAAACCTGCAACAAGAAACTAAAACAATTAAACTATAAACAATAATTACACAGTAAGTAAGAAAGATAAAAACACATGTACAGGAAATGAATAAAAATGACAACTACATTATTCAATTCACAAGCATACTAATTAAATATTGACCCAGATTGCTGGTAGGCCCCCAAAAAAAATTATGGCTACTCTTCAAAGGCGAACCACGAGCTTCAACAACACTAATTCACCATTAAAATCGAAAATGCAGTCTTTACACATTTTTTAGAAAAATGTATGAAAAATAACAAAACAGAGTTGAATTGTCTATTTTCTCTCTAACTCCCTTTATCTGACCACTGAGGTGGTGTTTATAGGTTCACAAGCTGAGAGGTTGATTACTGGGAGGGTCGAACTCCTCTAAAAACAACAAATTACATTAAATGCATTTTAACTGATGGTGGGTTCTAGAAAGAAGGTGAGCCAATAATCACCCAACATAACAACCGAATCTGAGTTGTTAGAAGCTCGGTAGTTGGAGGCCACGAGCATGAAGAAAATTTATGTCTCTAATTTTCCCATCACTTTCCACCGATATGATAACCGCCAACTTTCCCATGGATTTAGTGTAGGATGGAGTGCCGGATAGAGTGTCGGATGGAGTACCAGATGCAGAATTGAAAACCAGGAACTGCTCTCATTCCATTTAGAATTTCAGAAAATGGCCCAGGTGGGACTTAACTAGGCATATTACGCACAAAAACCATGTGCCTCATTTTTTCAAGTTCCACTTCATGCTCCCACAATTTAAGATTTAAGTTAGCTACCTATAATAGTGCCAGATGGAGCATCGAACAGAGTGTCGGATGCAAAAATGCCTCGCAATTTTTCCTTGTGACACAAAGATCACGAATTAACTCTTTGAAATCATTAAATCATGTTGAATTATACTTGAAATCATCACAAAACTTCAATCATACATACCTGGTATAAGTTATGGCGATTGGATACAAGAATCCTTCAAAACTTCTTGAAAATAGTAAAATATACATATAATATAGATAAAAAAGGATCTAATTATCATCATTAATTTAACCATCTCACAAGCCCAACAGCTTTTCGGAAAGATATTTCCAAACCCAACAAAAGTTATATTATGAATCTCATCTCATGGAATGTCCAAGGTATGAATGCCCCATCCAAACACATAATGTTAAAAAAACGAATTACATAGGAAAATGAGAGGTTTTTCTAATTTAAGAAACAAAGTGTTATAAGGAGGTGATGGTTAAAATCACAAAGAAAGTTTGGAAATATTGTGAAGTAGAAGTGGTTGATTTGTAAGGAGCTTGAAGAGGCTTGGCTGTTTTGTGGGATCCATGGAAATGGAGAATGGTGTTGTTCTCCAACATTCTGAGAATCCTAACGATTAGCTTTGTTGAGATAGGATCTCAAACCTAAGGGTTCATCTTGAATGTGTATGGCATGCTAATGCCCCATCTCGAGCGAGGCTTTGGGGTGACTTTAATATGATCAATTTTCTCCTAGAGAAAAATGGAGGGATCGGACATTTGGAGGGATAATTTCATACTAATAGATATCCAAACTATTAATGGTCCATTTACTTGGAGAAACAAAAGAAGAGAAGACAAAAAAATATATGTTGGGCTAGATAGATTGTTGAATTTTGAAGCATTGTTTCAATATCAAGAAGCAATATTGATGGAATTCATCCCCTTCTCTGACTCATATCATCCATCAATCATCCTTTCCTCGGAGGATAAAATAATTCCTCGACCAAAGCCTTTCCAATATGAAAAGTTTTGGATGGACCATCAGGACTTTATGCAGAACATTGAAACTTGGTGGTTTGAAAATACAAATTTGGATGGCACCAAAATGTATCAATTTCAGCATAAACTCAAGCACATCAAGTTCCAAATCAAGAATTGGAACAAGGAAGTGTTTGGAAATATTTTTGAGGAAAATAAGTGGTTGGAATTCAATTGGAAACAGAATGTGGAGATAGAGGAAGCAAGAATAATGTTGATTAAAGGGTTGGTTGTCATTGATGTCAATATGAAGAAGACCAGCACAGGTTTGGGTAATGGACCAATATTTTTTGATTTAAATGCAATATAGGTGACTGTTTTTTCATTGTTGATGAAGTAAATATGGATGAACTCAAAGTTGTTCCTTGTAGGAAATCCCTCATGGGAGAACACTTTGTGGAGTAGGAGAACTACCTTAATTATTGGAATAATGAGATAGAAGAAACTAGATTTGTCGAGGAAAATATTCTAGATAGGATAGTTCTTGTCATGTCATTTAACATGGGTGTAATAGATGTCACACATAATTCCTACCTCTTTACGGTTAGAGAGTTATAGCCATGAAAAGTTGGAGACCCAGGTTTGGGTAATGGACCCAAAGTTTGTTTGTCCGTTAATGGTCTGATTATGATATATTTTCAAATGTAATATTCTATATGGATAGCAGGTACATGTATACCATATTTTTTGGGTATGTATAGCATTCACTTTGAAGCCCCAAAGGGTCAAAGTAGTCAAAAGTGGTTTAAAATTTTAGAAGGTAGTAATAAATTGAAGTGATGAGGGTATTATAATTGAAATAGAATACAAAATAAATTATTTCAGTAATAAGTTTAATGGATAAATTAGAGTGGACCCAACCCTAAGAGAATAAGGAAAATTGGGCCAAGTGACCTAGAAGATGTTTTAGAGGAACTGTAGGTATAAAGAGGCCAAGGATCTCTCATTTTAAGGCATACTTGAGCATATTGAATATCTATATATGTGTATGAGGTAGGGATATCTAAGAAAACTGGGAATTTTGGTGAAGGTGAAGAAAAGAAGGGAGAAATGAAAGGAAGGATAAATTCTTGTTAGATTGCTTACAGGTGTCACTGTTATGGAGTCAACTGCCATTCACTATAGCACTATATAATGATTCAAACTATGAAATTTCTATGAAGGGTGAGAAAGCATATCCAAGTGTCTGTGGTAAAGATTTATCTTGTGGGTCATTTTGTGTTTTGGGAGTTACACTCAGTGGAAAAAAAGGGTTTGTGGCCAATCCTAAAAATAGTCAAAATCAAGTGTTTTAGGTAAATACGTCATAGCACTTCTTCATAACAGATAAAAATTCAATTCGAGACGAAATGTGTGTTATGTGGTTGGGGGATAGTTTAGGTATTATTTTTAGCAGGTTAGGATACAAATTCATCAAATATTTTGTGCAGGGCATGCTCAACAATGTCGCCCTCTAAAATAAGCTAGAATTCAACAAGGTACATGCCATTTTCTATAACTCATTTTATGGGGTTCTAAGTAGTGACACTAGGAGGAATAGAATAAAACACAAGAGACATGGTGGAGACAACATAGGTTGGGTGCTTTGAGGCTGGAGTTGACTAATCCAAAACTAGGCATGTGTATGTTGCCTTAGGAGGAGTGCATTTGATGATACTCTCTTGTTGTTAAAGGTAAGGAATGTTTTAATGTATGTGATCATATACACTGAGTCTATTATAGAACCTAAATCTGAATTTGGAGGATTAGAATTGATGATGGATTTGGTTATGGTACATGTGAGAGTACATGGTTGAGACAACAAGTAGTTAATGAGTTGGCACATACACATGAGTGTACTAGTTGATGATATTTAATTTTATATTGATGAGTCATATAGTTGATATTGGTGGATTGACAAATGATTGGTACAGCCACTTGGTACATGGTTGGATACCTTGTTTATGGTATGGGTTGATTCACAGTTGGTGGTACATGGTTGGATGCATAGTTTATGGTACAAGTTGATTATGAGGGTTGGTACATGGTTTGTTACACTTGTTTATGGTACGTTGATTACAGATTGAGATACGGAGTTGATACATGAATTTGATACATGAATTCCAGTTATTAATTTGAATTCATTGGTATATCTCCACAGTGAGAGTATGGTTGAGACAAGTAGTTGATGAGTTGGCGCACATACATGAGGTGTATAGTTGATGATGTTGGTACATATTGATGAGTCATAGTTGATGATTAGTTGACAAACGATTGGTACATACTTGGTACATGGTTGGATACACTTGTTTATGGTATAGGTTGATTACAGGTTGGTACATGGTTGGATGCACTAGTTTATGGTACAAGTTGATTACAGGTTGGTGCATGGTTGATGCACTTGTTTATGGTACACGTTGATTATAGGTTGAGGTACAGGTTGATGCATGGTTGATGCATGGTTCAGATTTATTGGTACAGATTTACAGCGGTATATCTCACAGTGAGAGTATGACAGTGGTTCCATCATTCTACTTCTACTTCAGGGTGGCAGGACAGGACAATGACAGGTGGTTGTAGCCACTTTCCAGTTGTAGCTGGAGAAAATTGGGCATTGTAGCCTCCTTCTGGTTATAGCCAGAGAATTGGGGAGTTGGAGCTTCCCTCAGGTTGTAGCCTGAGAAACGAGGGGGTTGGAGCCTCCTTCTAGTTGCAGCTGGAAAACAAAGGAAGTTGGTGCTTCCAATAAATGTAATTCTTCAAGACATATAAAAAAAAGAATTCCATGGTTTTCTCCCAATTTGGGTTTCCACGTAAAACATTGGTGTACTGTGTATGTGTGTGATTGTTTATTTCTTATTGCTCATTATTGGATAATAATTCTACATTGATATAACATTTGAAGAAAAAGGATTATAGTTATGTTATTACTGATTCACCCCCCCTCTCAGTAATCTAATAGAATATGGAGGAACAACTTAGGCTGGAGCTAGAAAAAAGAGACAAACAAGAAGAAATCATTTGGAAACAAAAATCCAGAGTAAAATGGTTGAAAGAGAGAGACAAGAACACAATTTTTTTCCATAAATCTCTATTGCAATGAAGGGATCAATATAGGATAACATCCCTTACCATATCCTCAGGATAAAGAGTAGATTCTATTGAGGATACAAAAAATGAACTCGTAAGCCACTTTCAACTTTTACTAATTGAACCTATAGGAGGTAGAGAAGCAACTATCCAGAAGATTACAGGATGCATCCAAAATTTAGTCACTCTGGAGAAAAATTTAGTCACTCCGATGAGCCCAACATCCATGGAATAAATGGAAATGATGATGGATATGTCTTCAGGAGAAGCCCGTGGCCCCGATGGGTTCACAACTGACTTTTTTAAAAAATGATGGAAAATTATAGGGAGATACATATGGGAAGTTGTGGAAGAATCTATATCCTCTAATTCCATTCTATAAGCCTTCAATGCTACATTCAAAACATTAATTCCTAAGGAAAAATAATCTGATACAAGAGGTAAATTCATACCAATAGCCATATGCATTGTAATCTAAAAGATAATATCCAAATGCATTGCTAACAGACATAAAACCTTGCTTAAAAGCATCATATCTATGGAGCAAGGAGGTTTTGTGGAAGGGAGACAAATCCTTGATGACATAATAGCTTCTCACGAAATAATGCACTGCATGTAAAATTCCAAGAACATGGGAATGCTAATAAATTTGGACATGTTAAAGGCCTATGATCGCATCAGATGGAGATTCCTTCATAAAATGATGGAGGATTTTGGATTTGTTGGGGAGTGGATACAATGCATCAATAGACCCATTTCTTCTACATTATTCTTAGTCTTAGTGAATGACTCTCCATCAAAAACTTGTATTCCAACGAGAGGACTTAGATAGGTAGATCCCTATCCCCTTACCTCTATATAATCCTAGCAGAAGGGTTGGGGAGAATAATTCAAAAGGATATGGTAGAAAAAAAAATACAAGGGATAATGCTTCAGTCTTATGTGGATCCATTTTCCCATTTACAGTTCATGAATGGAAACCTTCTTATGGGAACTCCCACAGTAAGGGAAGCCAATGTTATCAAGAACATTCTGGATATGTACAAAGAAGCCTCGGGTACAATCATAAACCTCAATAAATATCAAATTTTTTTCTGCAATACTCCATTAATTGTATAGAGAAACATAGCCTTGATTATTTCCCTCCAAAGGTCATGAATCGCTTCTAAATACCTGGGAGCCTCATTAATATAAAGAGCCATTAGGAATACCTCCTAGCAAGAGTTGTTGGGGAAATTAGAATCCAAGATCGCCAATTGGACCCACCGATTCCTCACCCTCCCGACGAGAATCCTTTTAATCAAATCAGTCTTGAGTTGTGTGACCTTTTATCTCTTTTTGGTGTTGGTCTCTCCCAAGGGAATCCTCAAAAATATCATAAACTTCCAAAGGACCTTCTTCTCGGGTGGGGCTATCAAAGAAAAAAAGTGGGCCCTGGTAGTTGGTGAAAATTTGTGTAGGCCCAAATCCCATGGCATTGTGGGTATTAGAGATCCTCTGTATATAGGGAAAGAATTAGCAAACAAACAATGGTGAGATGGGTTTAATACCCAAACACTCTATGGGACAAATTATGGAAGACAAAATATGCTCCACATGTGGCACAAAAAGATCTAATTAGGATGGATGGTACTCGAATATGATCCCTCATCTATAACAACCCTTGGAAGAACATAGAAATATTCCAAAAAGAAAGCTTCTGAGAGGTTTGTGATGGCAAGTCGACCCTTTTTGGGAAGACACTTTGGAATTGGCCAAAATAAAGGAAATGGATCAGATAAGGACCGACCTTATTGAAAGAGGTTGGACTCATGTCCATCAGTATTGGAAGGAGAGGGGAAATTCAGTGGAGCAGTATGAAAGAGTTTGGAGAAATATGGAAGATTGACCTATCCACTTGAGGAACGAGGAACAATAGAGTCTTGAGGAGGAGCTACTCCTTTGGAAAATACAAGCCAAAAATGGCTTGGAATTTCTACAATGGGAAAACAAAGGAGAAGGTACCTTCAAAGTCAGAGATGAATACCTTCTGGCAATGGCTCTAATAGATGCAGAGAGGAAAATGGATTTTGATTGCATATGGAAACCCAAGATATGGCCAAAAATCTCATCCTTTTTATGGTTGGTATTAACGTGAAAATTCCTAACCCAAAATAAGATACGAAAGAGAGGGTACAAAGGCCCCTCCATTTCCATTCTATGTAGGTAGGAAGAAGAAAATCTAAATCACCTTCTATGCAATTGTCGGGAAGCGAGAGTCCTATGGGAAAAAGTTGCAGATCCTTTTTGATGATTCGAGAGAGTCAACAATGACATGACCATAACCATAACATATTAGCTCATCGATCCCTTCCACAACACTATCATAAACAGAGCCTAGGAGCTCTTCCTAGGAATTTTCATGTGGAATTTATTGAAGGAACAGAATAGAATAATTTTTAAAGAAAATATTTTTTCAATTCAACAAGTCTTGGATAAAATCCAAGAAAATTTTCAACAATCCATAACTTCTTGTACCTCATCGAAAGAAGATAGAGTCTTGACTGATGAGGAGGAAATCATCTTAATTAAGTGGAAACTTGAATAGGCATATCAACAAAATCAAGTCCCAATCCATATCAGGAATAACTCCACCCAAGCATGGACGCCTCCTGAGGACGAGGAAATCAAGTTGAACTTTGATGGAGCATAAAAGAACAACCATGGGAAATCTGGGGCTGGGGTATCCTATGAAATTATGAAGGTGTGATTATGGGCATGTTTGCAAGAAAATTAGGGCAGAATATTAATAACGGAGCTGAATTAGAATTCCTTCTATGAGGGCTCACCATCGCTAGAATGAGGGGAATAAAGGTTAGCGGAGGGTGACTTGCTCCTAATAATCTCAACTCACATATGTCTAATAGATGGCTCTAACCCATAAAATCTCTCAACAAACTAGAGACTATCCTATGGTTGGACTAAGATTGCCAAAATAATCAAGAGCTTCGTTGTGATTATCCCAAATGGGAAGGAGCACAAACTCAATGGTGGATTACTTGGCCACCCTAGGTATCCAACAACTGAATCAACTTACTACGTGGAATTTAAGGGACTCCAGCAATGTGCCCATTTGGAAAGAGGCCACGAGGCTAAATAATATCAACAACAAGTGTGGAGAATAGGTGCTCCACCTCGAGGTTTGACGGGATGGAAGAGCCACCTACAACCTCAGAGGGGCGGGAGATCATGATGGGACTTTCTATCATCATGTCAAGGTCACCAACCTTGAAAATTGATCGCATGGCCAATACAGATGGTTATTTGTCGGTATATTTCTGTGATTGTTCTACTAGAGATGAATTGGAATGGTAATCAATGGAGAAGGTTTCTCTTAAAGATCCATCCTTGGACCAAGGCGTTGGAAATGAAGGTTAGTTATGGGAAGTTGTACGAAAGTACTACAGGTGTACAAGACTCTAATATGAATCCTCTGGAATGACAAATTGTGAAGCAAGAAATGTAGAGAGAAAAGAATAGAGCAGAAAACTGTATTCAGTATATTGAGAATGTTAAGCCCTAATAGTGTCTCATTACCCTTTAATTGGGGCATATTAGATTAGTAATGTTATTTTATTTATGTTGGATTTTGGCCATTAGTTGTAATTATACCTCCTAGTCTCCTATATATACCAAGGAGACATTTTCATTTTGAATCGTCTTGTACTTGAACATTTAAGTGGGGTAAAAGGAGGTTTCCCACTCGAAGAGGCTTATTATCTGAAATTATCTCTTTTTGAAGGCGTTGAGTACTTTTCCTAAGGTTTTTCTATGCTATATTGATGTTTGGTTCTTAACATATGGTATCAGAGCTCAAGGTCTTGGGGTTTCGCTGCTACATCTGAGACACTGTGGAATTTGCGCTATAACTTTTTTTTACAACGTTTCAGAAGGAAAAAATTGGAGGATATTTATTAGACAGATCAAGGTACGCTGGGTTCAAAATTCAACACCTGAGGCCTTATACTTTCGGAGATACAACCTGTACAAGATAGGGTTCTAGAATCATCCTGAAATGAGTCATTGCGGAATTTTCACTATACATTTTTTTTTTGTAACATCTCAGACCCTGAACTCCGTAGGAAATTTACAGAAAGTAGTAAGGTATCTATGGTAAAACGTTAAGGTTTTGGGTCATCTTAAATTTTTAGATACACCTTGTGTAAGATAGGGTATTTGACTAGTCCTATTGATTAGTCTCAA
>SNQJ01S0043973.1:4311-39308 GCA_010110895.2 Picea sitchensis | reverse complement strand
CAAATGGAGAAACTATTTACCTTACTCAAAAAGACAAGAGTAAACCACCTGATTCTTCTAGAGGAGAAAGTAGGAGAAGAGGACGAGGACCTGGAAGAAATGATTTCAGAGGAAGTGGGGGAAGGGTACCATGGGACAAGATCAGAGAAGACAAACAGAAGGAAGAAGACAAAGGTAAACCCACAAAACCAACAAAAGGTAATCCCCCTGAATCTTCCCATCACATTGTTGCAAACTGCAATATAGGAGTAACAAAAGATTTGTTTAACATTGCATATGGTCCTTGGAAATATACATGGCTTCTTGACACAAGAGAAACCTCTAATATGACATTTCAAAAAGACTTTTTTGAAGACTTCAATGATAATGTAGATGGCATAGTGTATTTTGTAGACAAGTCCAGCCACAAACCCTTCAGAATAGGCACCATCAGGCTTAAGTTGCCTGAACTCTCTGATTTTCTTCTGCACATTCTACTCTATCTTCCTAAGATGAAAAGGAGCTTGTTGTATCTTGTTCTCATCAGACAATAAGGTCAATTTTTTCACATGATCGGTAGGAAAGTCGAAGTGTGAAAGGATTCTGATAACATGCTTGTTATGACCGGAATGGAAGATGGAAGCTTGTTGAAGTTGAATGGGACATATTCCCATACACATAATGTTGCATACCTCTCAAGGTATAATATCATCTAGTCTTTTGTAGCATGCTATATTTGGTCATATCAATTATGACAGTTTTTGTTTAATGAGAAAGAATGATATTTGTGGTCTTTCTACCATTCTTAGAAAACTAAAACAATGTGATGCTTGTATTCTTGGAAAGCATAACAAACAACCTTTCCATGATTCTACCTCTAGAGATTGTAGAAGGCTTGAACTAATTCATTATGATTTGTATGGCCCTATGCATATTCCTTCTGCAAATGGAAATAAATATATAATGTCCTTTATTGATGACTACACTAGGATGTGTTGGGTGTATTTGTTGAAAGATAAGTCACAATCCTTTGAAACATTTAAAAACTTTCATGTATGGATTCAAAATGAAGCTCAATATTTTATTGGCTCTCTTTGCACTCATCATGGAAGAGAATATACATCTGATGAATTTGAAAGTTACCTTCTCCAACATGGGATCAAACACCAAACTACAGTTCTATACAATCCTCAACAAAATGGTGTAGCTGAACAAATGAACATGACACTCCTAAAGATGGTTTGATCCATGATGTTTTTCAAGAATGTTAAATTGATTTTTTGGAATGATGTAATTTTATGTGCAGTTTATGTCAAAAACATGTGTCCATTTCATGTTATCAATAACAAGACTCCATGTGAAATGTGGTATGGACACAATTCCTTAGGTGATACATCTCAGGGTATTTGGTTCCACATTTTATGCCTTGATTCCTAAGGAGTAAAGAAGCAAGCTTGATGCAAGGAGTCAGAAATGCATCTTCTTGGGGTATTCAAATATCACCAAGGGATATCAT
The DNA here is from genome assembly GCA_010110895.2 of Picea sitchensis. Classification (NCBI taxonomy): domain Eukaryota; kingdom Viridiplantae; phylum Streptophyta; class Pinopsida; order Pinales; family Pinaceae; genus Picea; species Picea sitchensis. Next base: position 37,813 of record SNQJ01S0043973.1, on the reverse strand, counting down.
CTTTATGATGAAACAAACAAGAAGTTCATCCTTTTTATATATGGGATCTTCCTTGAATCCATCAAGGAAGAAGAAACTATTGAGAGACAACTTGATCATCAAAAGATTCACTCATGTAAATACATATCATGAATTTGATGGTGTGATTCTACATGGGTCCCTATATTATATGAGTCTCTGGAATATCATGTTGAAGCATCATCCTCCCCTCATGAAGAAGTTCCTTCCACTTCATCAGAACTCGAGGTTGAGCTGGATGATGTGATTGAGAGGATTGAAAACATTTGACTTGATGAGAACTCAACACCATCTTAATCAACTGAGCCACCTGGATCATCTCAAAAAGGTCCACCAAAATGGTTCACTAAAACATTTGAAATTGTTTATCCTAAAGAGGTCGGGAAGATAGGAACCATATTTTCCTCAAAACAAGATGGAGGTAATGTAGATAATTGAAACTCATGTGATGTACAAGTTATGTATGTTTCATATGATTGTGAGTTTAATTTATCTACTAGCCATGAACCGACTTCCTTTAAGCAAGCCACTTCTCATGTGAATGGAAAGAAGCCACGCAGAAGGAATATAATTCTCTCATCAAGAATGGGACATGGAAGTTGGTCTACCTTCCATGTGGAACCAAATCGATTGGATGCAAGTGGGTATTCAAGAACAAGTACAGATCAAATGGATCACTTGATAGGAACAAAGAAAGTCTCATGGAAAAAGGATTTTCACAGAAAGAAGGCATTGGTTATAAGGATACTTTTACCCCCACAACAAAATGGGTAACCATCTACACTCTATTTTCCATGGAAATGCAGTATGGATGAAAAATGCATCAAATAGATGTGAAGACTTATTTTTTGAATGGAGACTTGAAAGAGAATGTGTCCATGTCTCAACCATAAGGATTTGTTGTGAAGGGACAAGAACATTTAAGGTATGTGATCCGGATTTATGAGAAAAATGAACCAATTAACATACTTAATACAATAAACACAGAGATATGAAGAACAACATATATATCCAATGAACAATATCTTCTATTGAATAAATGAAATAGGCTGAAACTATAAAACTGCAGAACTGAAACACTTGCTCGAATGGTGGTATCTATCTCTGAGAAGAGATGTGGCTGCTACACGAATTCGTCTGAGTAGAATGATTATGATGAAGCTCCAAAGGCCTTTTTTGTATTACTCATGAATGCCAAAACCATAGACATCCAAAAACATAACCCTATGAGCTGAAACGCCAAAAGTTATGTGGGCCCCTATGTGTAAGTTGGTACCTCAACTTCTCAAGGTTGTAAATTTTTCATACGACCTATGTTTTAGGCACGTGATAGCCCTTTGGAAAGGTATTTTAGAGAGATACACGTTACGTCGTCAAAATCTAACTTTGTTTATAGTTTGACTGTGGTGAGCCAAAAAAACATTGTTTAGGGCTCCAAAATGACTTTAGAAGTACAACAAGATGTGTTAACATGAAAAAATACAAAATAAGCCAGTTAGATTAGGTGAGAGGAAACCAGTATCCACCTGGAATATGTGTAGGGATTCAGACAACCCTCGAAGTGTAGAACCCACAATTACCAAGATGTACATAAGAACGTGATAAACTAAAAATTGATAGTAGGAGCCAGTTGGAATAAGTTGGTGGCTACCAATATCCATCTGGATGAGTATGCAAACTCATCAAATTCTTGTATGGCTTGAAACAAGCATTGCGAGCATGGTATGAAAAGTTAACCGAGCATCTTCTGAAATTAAATTTCAAGCATTTCAATCTTGACAATGCAACTTTGTTTTCAAAGAAAGTTGGAAAAAAATCATATATCTTGTAGTATATGTATGATCTGTTCATAATAGGGAACAATGAGAACTACATTGCATCCATAAAGAAATATTTGAATAATGGCTTCGAGATGAAAAATTTGCGACATCTTTACTACTATTTGGGAATTGAAGTGATTCAAAATCCAAAGTACATATTCATCTCCCAGAGGAAGTATGTTGGAGAATTGTTGAACAAGTTTGGCATGGATGAGTGAAATCATGTTTCTACTACAATGGAATAGAACTTGAAGATCACATGAAAAGAAGGGAATGAATTTGAGGATGTAACCAGGTATAGATAACTTGTGGGAAGTCTTATCTATCTTATTACCACCAGACCAGGCATTTCATTTATTGTTGGGATTCTTTCCAGGTTCATGTAAAATCCTTGTGAAGGACATTGGTCTACTACAAAGAGTGTTCTAAAATATTTCAAAGGAACTGAAGCTTTTGGACTCAAGTACTCTAGGATAGTTGACTTCAACTTGATCAGATATTCTGATTCAGACTTTGATGGGGATAAGAAAAATGGAGTGTCAACTTTATGCTATCTCATGAGTCTTGGATCAACAATTGTCTCAAGGAGATCACGCTAACAATCATTCCCAACATATTCCACAACATAGGTAGAATATGTGGCAGTTGTAGAAGTGACAATGGAGATTGTTTGGCTCAGGAAAATGCTTAAAGATTTGCAGGAGAAACAAGTGAATTCTACTCCTCTCCTAGTTGACAATAAGTCTATAATCAAGTTGGCCAAGAATACTAGATTCCATGATCAAACTAAGCACATCAACCTAAAGTATCACCTGATTCAATATCATGTAGAGGCAAAGACTATTCACTTGAGACATTTTTCCACAAATGAGCAAATTGCAAACATCTTCACCAAACCGCTTGGAAGAGAGAAATTTGAGAAGACTTTTAGAATGATGCTTCGACTCGCACACAACCCTTCAGATTAAGGGGGGATGTTGGACACATAATCCCTCATGGATAAGTTACCTATACCAAAAATGTAAATATCAACAGTCATAGATAGGAAGAGTTATAAGTTGGGATTACAAATGATTTTTTACTTGTGTATTTATTGATCTTGCTGGTAATAGAATGATCATCATCATGGATTTATTCTTTATACTCCTGCGCTTGACAATATAAAATAAAGGGAAAACAAATTAACATCATTTTCATTATCATACAAATACATTATAGTGTCATGAAAACATTTTTTTTTAATTTAATATAATTTAATATCTCTCTCACACACACACATACACAAGCCTTGTGTGGATCTTGACGTCTGATGCAAGGGCATTTAGCCTAAGCCAGCAATGTGATCATTTGTCACATGTTGTGGCTTGATGTTGAACTAAGGAGGCCTTAAGATCAAGGGAAATTTATTTGAATGTTTATTTTAAGTAGATAATTATTGTTAGATGGTATTTTTGTCAATTAAAGAGTTCGAATAGGGAATAATGGCTAAATTATTGCTCCACGTGAGGAGACTAAGCCATCTAAATAGACTCTTGCAAATTTGTAGGGTTAGTTTTGTCTAAATTTAGTAAGGATCCTCAAATCGTGGAAGAGGTGGTTAGTGTTTAGATGCTTCTTGGTTGCACTTTGAGTTAGAGTAGAGAGAGAGAGGGAAAGAGAATGAAATATTTTAAGTCTCTAGACCGGTAGATTGTAATTGACTGTCAAAGATTAAAATAATGAGTTCTAGAAATTTGTGAATTTATGACTAGGGATATTTCTTTTGTGATTATTGTTAGATGGTATTGCTGTCAATTAAAGAGTTTGAATAGGGAATAATGGGTAAATTATAGCTCCCTGTGAGGACACTAAGCCATCTAGTCATACTATTGCAAATTTGTAGGGTTAGTTTTGGCTAAATTTAGTAAGGATCCTCAAAACATGGAAGATGTGGTTAGTGTTTAGATGATTCTTGGTTGCACTTCGAGTTAGAGTATATAGAGAGAGGGAAAGAGAACGAAATTTGTTAAGTCTCTGGACCGGTAGATTGTAATTGACTATCAAAGAATAAAATAATGGGTTCCAGAAATTTGTGAATTTATGATCAGTCATCTTTCTTTTGTGTGAACAAGTTAAAAACAAAAATGGATCAACATCTTATTTGAATACCTAAAATTCATCGCAGATTTAGTATTTATGCAAACAGAGAAACTCCAAGCATGACGAGTATGCACCTATGGTCGTCAATGTATACAAGTTGAGGAAAATCAATTTGATTTATTGTCAAATTTGAGCGTCTAGGATCAACATGAGAAGAAACAATGTGTTTTCCATTGTTACAGGAACAGGGCAAAAGAACCTTCATTTGTGAATGGGCTCTAGGTCTCATTGTTTTGGCAAAGTTGAGAGCCTGCGATTTTGATTTCACATCGCACACAGATTTACAAGTGATTTATTGAGTCATAGGAAACACAATATGACGAGTGCCCAAGCACATGTTCCATGCTCAGAGTTTCAGTCTCGTCGCAGCGTTTGATATTTCATTACATTAACTCTTAGGATTGAAGTCTTATTCTTTGATTAGTACACAATAGCAAAAGGATTATAGTGTACAAGAGAGTTAGTGTAAGTTCTTTTGGCATTTGTTTTTCAGAACCAATGCAAATAGAGGAAAGGAGCCAATTGTGGTAGCAAATCATGCTCAACAAAACTAAGCTAACTTGCTTGGTAAGTGATTCTTAGGTTTTAACATATTTTTGTCCATCAATTTTGGTATCGGTGAGGTTTAGCTCAAAAACCAGGAAGAATAGATATGGTTTGAGGTGGTGAAGCTGAGGTTGTGGGCAGATAACAAATTGAGAGGTTATGGAGGAGATGAGAGAGATAAGATCTCATATGGAAGCTATGGAGATGGGAAGATAGAGAGAGATCACAGATGGGGAGATGTGGAGTGAGACTAAAGAGGGAGAAACATGAAGAGGGAGGCAACACATGGTAGAGACACACGAGTTGAAATTATTTTTGGTCGATTCTAGGGGCCACATCAAGACCAAAGCCTAAGTTGCCCACCTATGAGGGAAGCCTCAGTGTTGAACACCTAATTGACTGTATCAATGAGCTAGAAAAATACTTTGAGTATGATAATATTGAGGAGAACAAGAAGGTATGATCGGATGGATCTCAGTGTACATCCACCTCTTCTTGAATCACCACCATTTTGAGCCAATGATTTTGATAAACCATGATATTCACCTTTTAATGGGGAATGGAATGTAATGTCATCTTCATTTGTTAATTACCAACATATTTTGTGGTTCCCTAGTGATTTTGATAAACCATGATATTCACCCTTTTAATGGGGAATGGAATGTAATGTCATCTTCATTTGTTAATTGCATACATATTTTAATGATTTCCTAGTGATCTTATGTACATGCCTACAACATAGCGTTAATGCATCGGATCCCATTAGAAATTCGTAGTTAAGTTCACTCAGGCTAGAGTAGTAAAGGGATGGGTGACTGCTTGGGAAGTCCTAGTGTTTTACATGCCTATGGAATTTTATAAACTTAGTCCAATTTATACCACATGCATCATGGGAATTGTTCTCCTCTCACTTTCGCATATATAAATTAGGTGAAGGAGGACCTTTAAGCATGTAATGGAGTGTGATGCAAAGCTTCTTGTGAATGAAGCATAGCCAACATCTCTTTCTTTTTAGAGATAAGCTACCCCATGTTTCGAGTTTGTGTTCTACAATTTTTTTTTATCTTATTCAGTAATAGAAGTTGGGTTTCATTGTATTTTTGTGTTCTCTTTTATATTTTGGTGTATTTCATTGTTATATCTTGGTTATATTTTTTCCTTCATGTCATTTTCAAAATAATATGGTTCAGTGGTATCAGAGAAGTCTACTCCTTGTCATTTCTTAGAGAAGGCCCCAACGAGGTGAGGGTATAGAGATTTGGGTCTCAATATATTTTCTCTTGAGGACAACCACTCTCTCTAGCCCAAGTGACCTCCCATGGCAGAAGAAAAGATAGATGAAAGAGAAGGAGATCCTTTCAAGATGTTCCTTGAGGAAGCCCTTATGCGACAAAGGAACGAGATGATGGAAAACTTCGCTTAGATCCTTCGAAGACTACCGATGGTGGAAGCAAAGGCATCTTCAATAAGCAACAATTTCGTAAGTGTGGCACACTTCAAGGTACAACTCAATTTTGATATCCCCTTATTTGAAGCCCGGATAGATGCAGATGCTCTAGGAAAATTTTTGAATCTTCTAGAAGGTTATTACACTATCCAAAAATTTTCCAACAGTGAAAAGATCACCTTTGCACTCCTTAAAGCCCTTCCCCATGTCAGATCTTGGTGAGAAGGTTACTAGGAAAGTTACATCGAAGATGAATCTACACTATTTACGAGAGAACCCACTCGGGAGGCCTTTGCAAATGCCCTAAAGGAGGAGTTCTACCCTGAAGCTGGATCCTGATTTGGATCTGAAACGTCGATAGTCTATTGACAACACTGTGGCTTTTTCAATCAAAACCGAAAATCCTAACCACAACAATCTCACTCATGAGTTCTACCTTGTCGAAAACTATGATGACCAATACACGAGATGGACAACTCTGCATCAGAAAAGAGACCAGACGGTGTTGGAGTACACTAACATATTTCATACCTTGCACTCAAATATGGGTATCAAAGACTTCGAGCAACACCTGGATTTGAAGTACCGCAATAGTGTACACAGGTACATCAAAACAAAGATGGATTTCTTGGATATATCCTCATTGGGAGTTTCTTATCGATATGCAATCAAAATCGAGTATAAATTCAAGCAACATAGTAAGTGGGAGAAGCATGGACAGAGCAAGGAAGGCCACCTCAAGAGAGCCAGTCCCAGATGCAGGAAAAGAAGGGTAACAAGAAGTCTAAGAAAGAAACCAGAAGGTGGCATGAGTTCCACAACATCCCTTGGAACAACATTGATGAATGTCTCTCAATACAGTCATTGGTGTTAGAGATCAAAGACAAATATTCGAACCCCAACTTAGACCTTGATTCAGAAAATAATTAAAGGATACAGATCATTGATGTAGAACTCACTGCTACTATCGCAGCTACAATAATCTAGCTAGAAGAGGATCCTAAGGAGGGGGATTTAATCTTCGATTCAAAGATCTGGGTGAAGGAGATCCCATTGCATTTTATTGTTGATAGAGGAAGCCAAAATAACATCATCTTAGTAGAGGTTGTCAAGAAATTGGATTTTCCAACAACACCACACCAACAACCATACAACATTGGGTGGCTTCGCCAGGGTCAAGATCTTTGTGTTAGCCAGCAGTGTAACATGTCCTACGACATAAAGTCATTCAAGGATGAGGTATTATGTGATGTTTCCCCACCAGAAGTTTGTAATGTTCTATTAGGCCAACCATATATGTGGAGGAGTCATGTTGTTTATGAGTCTTGACCCCGTAGAGTCATTGTTACTCTGGGGAGTCATCTATACCGGATACCAGAGGTAGTTCCGACTATTGTCCCACCAAAACAATGCCACAAAGTAGTCTCTCATACTGCAAAGTTCATCCTCTTCACAATCCGATCATAAGGTGAACAAAAGGACAGTTCAACCATTCCAGCCTTATCCCAAGACCCTTCTATCCAGCAGAAGCAGATCGATAAGATTTTAGATGAGTACAAATATGTTCATGTTGCACCTACGGGGGTGCCTCCACACTGCCCAATCAAGCAAGGTTATAACAGAGCCATTCATACTCTTCATGTTGCATCTTCACCGACAAATTCCTCCCACACTCAGGTAGTTCATGCAGCTAGATTGGTTGAATGGATCCAACCCCTTCAACAATAGGTTCATGACATCCTTCAGTAAAATAAGCAAGACAACTTCTTCAGCAAGGCAAGCATCACACCAAGATTTATATTTAGAAGAAGTCTCCCCGCCTCCGAAGGGAACTTGACGCAATGGGGACCATTACTTCCTAAGGGGGGAGGAATGATCTAGATGGATCTGAGTGGCCATCCACCTCTTCCATTGAATCACCATTTTGATCTTATGTTTTTGATAAACCATGATATTCACCCTTTTGATGGGGAATGGAATGTAATGTCATCTTCATTTGTTAATTACATACATCATTTAATGATTTCCTAGTGGTCATATGTACATGCTTATAACATAGCGTTAATGCACTAGATCCCATTATAACTCCGCAGTTAAGCGTGATCAGGCTAGAGTAGTGCTGGGATGGGTGACCGCCTCAGAAGTCCTAGTGTTTTACATGCCTATTGCATTTTATAAACTTAGTCCAATTTATCCCACATGCATCATGGGAATTTTTCTCCTCTCACTCTCTCATATATAATTGAGGTGCATCATGGGAATTGTTTTCCTCTCACTCTCTCATATATAATTGAGGTGAAGGAGGACCTTTAAACATGCAATGGAGTGTGATGCAAAGATTCTTGTGAATGAAGTGTAGCCAACATCTCTTTCTTTTAAGAGATAAGCTACCCCATTTTTCCTTTTTAGAGATAATCTACCCCATTTTTCTAGTTTGTGTTCTACAATGTTTTTCTATCTTATTCAGTAATGGAAGTTGGGTTTCACTTTATTTCTGTGTTCTCTTATAGATTTTTGTGTATTTCATTGTTATATATCGGTTATATTTCTTCCTTCATGTCATTCTCAAAATAATCTAGATCAAATATTTACCGATCTATCCATTGTCCATTCTTTGAGACTTTCATCCAAACTGTCCTTGTTCCAATCCAACTTGGCATCGAGTTTTTTCTTAATTGTCCTCATCACCTGAAATGCATATGGACAAGACATGAACAAGCGAGAAATGGATTGTGAGTATTTTTTTTATGGAGAATGTAATGGTTGGGTACAGTCCAACCCCTTTTTACACAGTTATCCCATGTAAGAAGATTTTTGTTTAAGTCCAACCAAAGAGTTATTTTCGATCTTGTGGGATATTTTAGTTTCCACAACAATCCCCACCACCATTTTTTTATTTCCAACAATGTTTTTTTCTCACCACACTTTGAATCGCGATTTCGCAATAAAGGTACTACTTTTTTTATTCTTCAAGCAATAGAGTGAATCTTGTAAACACACATCCAACAAAATGTGGTTTTCACACAGAAGACCAACATAGGATCACCATTCTTCTGTTAAATCATCAACTAGCCCCAGGGAGGTCTCATCTCTCCATCCTATTCTTCATCTATGATGCGACTTACCCACACTAGCATCCTTAAGGCTAAAAACGTTTTGGTCCCTGAGTATTTCAATCAAAGGGGAAACTTTTTAATAGTTTTGTCCAGAGCTAAGCCACGGGTCCTCTCCAAGATGGATACTTCTTCCATTTCTAACCTTCAACACCTTCCATCCTTCCACCAAGGTGAATGCTTTGACCAATTCCTTCCACACAATGGACCCTTTGGAGGACTTGGATGGGATTCTAAACAACTCGACAATTGACATGTTTGGAAAATATTTTTTGTTCATAACCCTAACCCATAATGAATTTTCTTGGGTGATCCTACATAGGTTGCGACCAACTAGAGCCTTGGAAAAAGGAACACTGTATTTTAGGCCCCATCCACCTAACTCTTTTGGCAGTGTTATCGAAATTCATTTTGATAATTCAATTCCCCCTTTTTCCTTTTGACCTGCCCATAAATATTAGAAACTGAGCTTGCAAATTTTAGTTTGAACCCCTTTGGGGGTTCCTCCTATAGAATTCCAATAAACATGTATGGTTTCCAGAACTACCTTAAGGAGCAATAGTCTGCCACCCCTGGAAATAAGCCTATTTACCCATACTGAGATCCTAGCTTCAATTTTCCCAGTGAGAGAGCCCCAATCATTTTTTGTGCAACATCCTGGCTTTAGATAGAATCTTAATAATTGAAGTTATTTAATACTAATTTTAATTTGGGATTTTTTTTTCCTTTACTAGTATGGAATTTGATTATTATATTACTAAACATTAATGTAATTATACACTATGCAATTATGAATAAGAATCAAATAACATTTCATATTTAGAAGTTTATTGAATTATTGAATTAAATACATATTGTATTTTTAAAAAATTATAAATATATAACATTTTCATAAAAATATTTATGAGTGAATTTCATATTCTTTGCATAAATTTATTCTTTCATCCAATCCTTAAACAAAGAGATATCCAACTTACTACTCTACCTAATAGTTTTCCTTACTCCAAGGCTAAAAAAATTGCACCAACTTAATGAAGTGGATCTCATGGTCCACTTCATGAGAGCATCATGAATACACAACATAATTCCATATTTCCATAATAAATAATATTTTATTTATTTTAGTTTTATATTTAATTGACATCATATGAAATACAATAAGTGTATATAAATACACTTGGGGACTGATAAATCCGTTGATTAAGCTAATATTGACTCATTACCCTTAATTGGGGCATATTAGATTAGCAATGTATTTTATTTATGTAAACTTTAGGCCATTAGTTGTAATTTAGATTAGTAATGTTATTTTAATTATGTGGGCTTTAAGCCATTATACCTCCTAGTCTCCTATATATACCAAGGAGACATTTCATTTTGAATCATCTTGGACTTGAACATTTAAATTAGCAAGGGTTAAATGAGGTTTCCCCCTCAAAGGGCTTATTATCTGAAATTATCTCTTTTCAAGTTGAGTACTTTTCTTTGAGGGTTTTATGCTATGATGTTTGGCTTAACATATGGTATCAGGAGCTCAAGGTCTTAGAGGGTTCAGCTGCTACATCTGAGACACCGTGGCATTTTAACTATAATTGTTTTTTCTACAATGTTTCAGAAGAACTGTTCAGGTATTTATAAGACGGATCAAAGTACGTTGTGTTCAGAAATTCAGCTCATGGGGGCTTATACTTTCTGAGATATAGCCTATACAATATAGGGTTACGGAATCATCACGAAATGAGTCTTTGTACGCTATAAAAATTTATGTATCGTTTCAGACCCTGAACTTCTGGGGGCCATTTACAGAAATTAGTTTTTCTATCTGTGATAAAAATTCAACAAGGTCATCTATATTTATAGATTACACCTTGTGGCAGATAGTGTATCACGACTAGTCCACAATGGCTAGTCTCAAGAAGGTGTTCTAGTTTAAACAATCATAACTTCTTCCCATATTATCCAAATTGGGTGGGACTGGTTGCATTGGATCGTGGACAATCTGTAGTATTTTTGGTCGAGTTTCAAATTTTATATCAATTATGTTGTGCGGGCACTATCCAAGTGAGATCTCCTAGAAGGCCAAAAATCAACCAAGTTGTGGGGGAAGTTATCATGCAAATTCCACTTGGCACATCAGAATTTTGATCAGACCTGTGGCATTGAAGAAGACATATCAGAGAAATACATAAAGATAAAAGTTTCATACCCAGAATAGCCAAAATTGGGAGATACAATAGAAGAAATATTGTCTAGAAGAACCACCTCAAAATCAAGGTTCAAAAGTGATGCTGGCCAACGTGCCACCCAAAAAGCGAACATACACCAAATAGAAGCCTCCAGAAAATCCTACTTGGACTCTTGATGAGGTGAGTAAGAAGAAATGCATTAGGGACATAAATGAACTACAAAAATAAATTGGATTCAATGGAAGCTAAGATGTATTCAATGGAAACTAAGATAGATTCAATGGAAACTAAGATGTATTAAAGGGAAGCTAAGTTGGAAACTAAGATGGATTCAATGGAAACTAAGATGGATTCAAAGGAAGCTAAAGTTGGATACTAAGATGATTCAATGGACACTAAGATAGATGGGTTAAAAGGGGAGATCATTGGAAGTATTGAAAAATATCATACTTGTGAGAGAAACACACAGTGAAAATGCATCCCATGAAATTCATGATGTGGACATACAAAGGAGGTGAATCAAGAATGGAGAAACTCCAACTTTGGTTTGAGAAGACCAATACACGTTCCTAAGATTGACATGAGGAAGTTTGATGGCAAGGACAATCACATGGATACTTAGGATGGAGCAATTCTTTGATCTCCCTTAATGTGCTACATACACAAAGGTATGAATTGCTGTATATTTAGAACCTAATCAATTTGTTTGGTATCGTTGGCTTTGTTCTAGCAAATCACTAGTCCTTTGGACAATTTTACAGGAAGAAATGATATCACACTATGAAGTTACAGGAACAATACCTTCTTTAGCCAATTGATAAATCTCAAGCAAAAAGGGTTCAGTTACACCAAAAGCACATTGAGAACTTCAAAGATTGAATATAAAAGGTAACCCGATATTCCAGATGAGCACTTGATTGATGTATTCATAGGAACTTTTAAAGGATAACATTCAACATGAGGTTAAACTTTGGGAACCCAAATCATTAGAATGCGTTTATGGTGGCAAGAGAAATGTTGAAAGTAAAAGCCACAGCTATAGCTACTAGAAGGACCTATCCTAACATCTATAGAGAACAGTACTTCTCCTAAAACACCTCAACCTACAAGGTTGACACCTCATGATGGAGGAAAGAAAAGCAAAAGGTTTATGCTTTAGTGGTGACAGCAAGTGCAGGTAGGGACATAAGTGTGGCGAGAAAGGTATTCTACATAGATTGTGAAGAGGAAGAAGAACAGAACAGAACCATCTCAAGATTGAAAACATAGAAACAATTTCATCTGAAGAGTTGACTCCCACGATGTCATTTTTAATGCATTGGGCTGGAATTAGCACTCCTCAAACCCTCAAGATCGAAGGATACATCAAAAGAAAAAGGTGATAGTCCTAATTGATTCGGGCGGTACTCATAATTTCATTCACTGTAAATTAGCCAAGATCTCAATTGTTTTGTATATCCAGCCGAGGAGTTTCAAGTAATGATTAGGATGGAGAGGAACTATCAATTGCTCAAAGAAAATGAAATAAGATCAATCTTACTATGGGAATATGTAATGAATGGTCAATGATTTCTATACCCATGGGGTGGTGCAGATGTTGTACTAGGAATCAATGGTTACAATCATTAGGAACAATGGCTTTTTAATTTTCAAGAACTTTCATGGAAATTTTTATGGAAGGAAAAGTGAGTTGAGAGGTATCACGGGGAAGCCGGGTAAGGTGATAAGTTCTCTAATGGCATGAAAAAATTGAAAAAGGGGGCATCAAGGCATTGTGCACAACTATGCTCACTAGATGTTCAAACATTACAGGACATCTGTCCTCAAGATCTCTCAAGGATCATTGATAAGCATTCCAGGGTATTTGAAGATATTCCCAAAGGGTCTCACCCCTTTCGAAATCATGATCATGAAATTCACCTAATTCTGGGAGTGTTCCTCCTAACATAAGGCCATACAGATACCCTTATGCCCAGAAGAGTGAAATTGAGCGCATGGTTGAAGAGAAATGTTAGAGAGCTGGCATTATTAGACCCATCTAAAGTTCTTACTCTGCACCAATTAGTAATGGTATTCAAGAAAAGATAGCTCATGGCGTGTAATGTGTCAGTTATAGAGAGCTCCAACAAGATCACTATTAAAGATAAGTTCCCATTCCATTGATTGATGAATTGTTAGATGAATACATGGAGCAATCTATTTCTAAAGTGGATCTCCGTTCAGGGTATCATCGGTCGAGAATGAAGGAAGAAGATATCCCAAAAGCATTCCAAAACTCATGAAGGCCATTATGAATTTGTGGTCATGCCTTTTGGCCTTACAAATGCACCTTCCACATTCAAGGGTTGATGAATTCCATTTCAAGCCCTTCCTTAATTTGTGTTAGTATTTTTGATGATATATACTAATCTATAGCAAATAATGGGAGGATCATGTGTGCAACATGTTGACAAAAGGTGCTACAACTACTAAAGGAGCAACAACTATATGCTAAACCATCCAAATGTTTTCTTTTGGAGTAAAGGGTTTACCTCCTAGTCTTCTCTATATACCAAGGAGACATTTTCATTTGAATCATCTTGGACTGAACATTTAAGAATTGGGGTAAAGGAGGTTGCCCCCTCGAAGGGAAAACTTATTATCTGAAATTATCTCTTTTTCAAGGCGTTGAGTACTTTTTTGTTGAGGAGGTTTTTATATGCTATATTGATGTTTGGTTCTTAACACGTTCTTTCGAAAGGTAATGACTAATCATTTACATTATAATTCATATTTCCATAATAATAAAACCTATAACATATTATTAAATGATAATAAATGTAGTATACTAGGTATATTACAAGTCTTTATAAATGCTTTGTCCTCAAAGAAGCATGCTTGTAAATTCTTATCTCTTTCTTTTGGTTTCTAATGTGTCTATTGATTCTTCATTCTCGAGTTAGTGATACTTTTATTTGAATATTGGAATTCTCTTATGTCCTTTTATTTTAAATATATATATATATTTTCTTTCTTTCTTTTGCACAAAGCTTGGTTGATCGTCAAAGACCAAAAGATGGGGTTCGCCAAAATCCAAATCAAAACTCTGATCCACACTTTATTAGAACATCATGAATACAAAGCATAATTCCTTATTTCCATAACAAATAATATTTTATTTACTTTCCATTTTACATATTTACTTGAGATGATATAAAATACAATACATGTATATAAACTGTGATGAATTATTTTTTTTCAAAGGAATTATGAATTTAAATTATAATAATTATTTACATAATGACAAACCTATAACATATTATGAAATAATAAAAAATCTAATATAATAGACATATTACAGACACTACACATTTAAAAATCATGAATTTAAATTATAATGGTTATTTACATAATGACAAACCTATAACATTTTATGAAATAATAAAATATCTAATATAATAGACATATTACAAACACTACCCATTTAACTATAACACAAACAAATGTGGTACTAATTACCAAATTCAATGGCCTCTTATACTAATATAAGAGTTTGAAAAGCCTTGCAATGTTCTTAACATCTTTTTATATCTTTATTTTCATCATAACTTGTACTCTTTTTATATAATTTAGTATGATAAAAATGTTGTCCCTCCATATGTTAACTTTAAAAATATAAGGTTATAAATATTTTAATAATTATTCTAATTTTAAGTGTATTCAATTATAATTGTAAATATTTATATTTTTAAAATCATTCAATTTTTTTTGTATTTATATTATAATTTATATTCTTTTTATATAATTTAGTATGATAAAAATGTTGTCCATCTATATATTAAGTATTTATATTTTTAATATAATCATTTAATTATTATTTTTAAATATTTATGTTACTAACTTATTTCAAATATTTATATTATAACATGTACTCTTTTTATATAAGTTAGTATGATAAAAATGTTGTCTCTCTTTAAAAATATAAGATTATAAATATTTTAATAATCATTCTAATTTTAAGTATATTCAATTATAGTTATAATTTTAAGTATATTTAATTACAATCTTATGTTAACTTTAAAAAAATAAAATTTTAAATATATTTAATTACAATCTTATGTTAACTTTAAAAAAATAAGATTATAAATATTTTAATAATCATTTTAATAAAGAAACACTTATATTTTATATTTTATATAAGATTATAATCTTATATTTTATATAAGATTATAATCTTATATTTTATATAAGATTATATAGGTACTCTTTTTATATAAGTTAGTATGATAAAAATGTTGTCTCTATATATCTTAAATTTAAAAATATAAGGTTATAAATATTTTAATAATCATTCTAATTCTAATTTTAAGTATATTCAATTATAGTTATAATTTTAAGTATATTTAATTACAATTTTATGTTAATTTTAAAAAAATAAGATTATAAATATTTTAATAATCATTTTAATTTAAGTATATTCAATTATACTTTTAAGTATTTATATTTTTAATATAATCATTCAATTATTATTTTAAGTATTTATATTTTTATGTATTCTGTGAACTTTAAGTGTAGAATGAAATTACAGTTAAATTTATTTTAAAATAATATCATTATTATTAATTATATTTACTTACACACATAGCTTTAATTCAATAATATACATCCCATAGTAAACCATTTAATAATATATATGGTGTAAGTTTGATCTTAATCATTTTAACTCTCATGGTCTATATCCTATCATATACAACTTTAAATATTTCTACAAAATGCATATTGATAATTTTAACTCTACATTAAAAAAAAAAATGAACACCTACATATTTGGAAGTAGATTCCTAAGTGGATATTAATATATAAATAAAATAAACTCATTCTAATGGTCTTAGGGAAATGTTATTATAGTAAATATGAGAGCAAATGTACTCTCTAATACTTATACAAATTTTTTTTCCTGTAGTCAATTTATGATAGTGAATATTTATATGGTGGAAGGTGGTCATTAATTTTAAGTTAATATACATTCCATAGTAAAGCATTTAATAATATATATGTTGAGAGTTTGATCTTAAATGTTTTCAACTCTCTTTAATTATATTGATATATATTTCAACCTATATTACTTTCTACAAAATACATATTGATAACTTTAAACATCTTTAACTCTAATAATATATATTCCTACATGTAAATGTTGATAAAAAAATATGTATATTAATAACTTTAACTGTACAGTTTGAAAGTAGGCTATTTAGTGTTCACATTTATGAGAACAGGCCATAAATACGTAACATTGTTGAGGTTCAACAGCGCTGACCTCAGAGTAAAAACGACATTTGCCTCTAAGAATGCATAATAACTCGCAAGGAATACAGAGGGTAGACATCGGTTCATGAATTTAAGAGTGGTTGTCTCTGATGCAAAGACCTATTGAGAATCACAACCTTTATTGACACCAAACATAATTAATTTGCACAGTAACGTATTCAACTCTGGCAACTCTTACACTGACCTCCTGTAAGCTCCGCTCTCTCCTACCAAAACAGCTTACTTAACACGAATAAAGTATTCTCTCATCACCTACAACATAAAGTGACTAGCTTCGAATGTGAGTGCCTCAAGAATTACATGTGGGCGTTGCAGTAACTATAAAATATAATCAGGTAGGGCTAATTCTCAACGTAAACATATAAATTAGAATTTAATTTTATCTAATAAATGTAGCTTCTACTTAGTTTTATAAATTAGAACTCAATTTTATGATATTATAAGAGTGACGGAGCTTTTGCTTTGTTTATAGAAGTGGAAGACAAAGAGGACAAAACCAAGTGGAAGCTGTTTACATCGAAAATGCTTACATGACCAAAATTTGCATGGTTATTATTGTGCAGACATGAATGGTCAGATTCCTTCCACATGTTCACCATATGGTCCGTTTAGATTTCAACGCAGTTTTTTTTTATATCGTCACCATCTTTGTATGCATGGATATGGTTAAGACTAACTTTTTCTTCCAGCATAAGCATAACCTGTTTACAAATATTATTGTTTATAGAGGCCCTCTACAGTTTAGTGATTAGTATGGGGAGATGTGGCAGGTAAAGTGTAAGTGTTTTGTTATAATTATATTTAGTGGGTGGAAAGGTCTTTTACAATTAAATATGCAGAAATGTTGAGGTGTTAAGTGTTATGTTATAATTATAATTATAATCAGTTTAGATTTATGTTTACTTAGTACTAAGAGGGATTAAATTTATGGAGGTGCAAAAACTTTTAAAAATGCAAAAATTAAGAGAATAGAAAAATTTATGCAAGTGTAAATCTTTTTAAAAATGAAAAAATAATGAAAGAATAGAAGTTTGAACCTCCAAAAATTTTATCCATATCAACTCTTGATAAATTCTAGATTAAAATGAATCTATGCTGATTAAAACTTTAATCACTACATAAATGATTACAAATTAAAAAAAAAAAATACAATTTCAAATTGGATGGATGGTAAATTATAATGTTAAAAAATATTAAAAATTGATTTTGCTATGAATACCAGATTTAAGTACATACAAATACATTTAGGTAGTGAGTTATAGTGGTTTACTAAAAACAACTCTTTTAACACTAGGGTAAAAATATTAAATAATGTTAGTGTAAAAATATTAAAGAATGTTATGTACATTTAGGTAGTGAGTTATAGTGGTTTACTAAAAACAACTCTTTTAACACTAGGGTAAAAATATTAAATAATGTTAGTGTAAAAATATTAAAGAATGTTATGGTTAAAAAAGTTTGATTTTAATTTTAAATAGAAAATGGTTATTGATTTTAAATCTAGTTGAGAGTTTAATTATAATTTTTATTCTCGTTATGATTTTCTAGTCTACTTACAATTCATACACTCAATAGAAAAAAAATGCTCAATACATTGTTTGATCAATTTTTTTGATATTCTTATTATTATTCACATCGATCATTTTAGTTAATATTATTTGCATTGCTTATTATTATTCACATTGATCATAACCTTGATCCACAGTAAATTTTATTCCGTGAATCTCCATAGGTTGCGACCAACTAGAGCCTTAGAAAAAGGATCAATGTGTTTTATGTTGGAAATTGTAATTACAAGTCGGTGAGATCTTTACATCTCTATTCATCTTCCTGTTAGTCAACTTGTGAGTTAGTCAAAATGTCAGTCTGACAGTCTGTAAGTGCAAAGTCGCACATTTACTCAACATTCAGTCGGCAAGAAGAAAGTTATAAATGGAGTCGATTTCTATCTTCTCGAGCTCTAGTATGTGGTTGAAGAGTGAGTCGAATTAATGAAAATATTTAATGTTCAGTCGGTCTTAGATTTTGTAGGAAGTCTCAATCGGAGTCCATATAAGTCTAATTCTCTTAGTTAGTCGATAATTTTGAAGAGAAATAGTTGATGTGTAGAGAAGAAGCAAAGAGATAGAGAGGACTAGCAACAACTAAAGAGTTGATAGAAGAAGTCATCAGAGCTGACTCTCATCTCTTTCATTGTATTTTGTATTTGCGCACAACGTCGATGTTCATTAATATCATTTTTTGTGTATTGACAAAGTTTCTGTCTTATTTCTGAGTGTTAATCATAGGACTGTGTTATATTGCATTCATAAATCATTTCATTAAGTGTGTGTATTCAAAGCGTGCAACAAACTAGACAGTTTGTATACTATGTAGTGGTCTTGAGAACTCTCTTGTGTAGCCTGTTTGGTGCATTGTATTTCGAACTACCTTTTGCAGAGTAGACTGTGTGCACTGTTGATCCATCAGATCTACTCTTTCAAATTGGTATCAGAGCAGGTTCTATCAAAACAAGTTTGTCGGAGAAGAAACTATGTTGAAAGTAAAATATGGCTTCTACCTCAAACCTGCAACCTCCCACTTTTACAAGCAAGAATTATGTGATGTGGTCCTTGACCATGAAGGATTTGTTTGGAGGTCAATATGTATAGGAAATAGTCAAGAATCGCTATGTGGAAAAAGTATATCATGAAGCATATAATGCCCTCACACAAGTTGAGAAAGATGTCTTGAAAGATCAAATAAAGAAGGATGGAAAGGCATTGTATTGCATACATCAAGCCATGCATGAGAGAATACTTCCAAGAGTTGTATCAGCAAAGCAAGCCAAGGAAGAATGGGACATATTACAAACCTCTTATCAGGGTATGGAGAAAGTAAAGACTACAAAATTGCAGATTCTTATAAGAGATTTTGAAACCATGTCAATGATACATTCATACACAATAGATTCATTCTACACACACGTCATTGGACTGATAAATCAGATTACGTCTCATGGTGAAACCATAGAAGACAAAAATGTTGTTGAAAAGGTACTTAGGAGTATTCCTCCTAAGTTTGATACCCTTGTTGTAACCCTATATGAGAGAAAAGACTTGAATCAGTTCAGTTTAGATGAGCTGGAAGCTTCCCTCACCAATCATGAACACAGATTGAATAAGTCAAATATGTCATTAGAGAATGCATTTTCCATGCAATCGTCTATAATACGTGGAAGAGGAAGGGGGAGAGAGAAATCTAGAGGGATAGGAAGAAGTTTTGTTGGAGATGGATGTGGTAGAAATCCTAGAAATACTCGTGGAAGAGGTCAAAACCGAAGTACCGACTAGTCAAGTTGTCAAAGAACTGACAAATCAAATATTCAATTCCATTACTGTAAAAAGTATGGACATTATGAATATGAGTGTATAAAGGCACAATACAATGAGAAAAATCAAAGTCAATATCAGTCACATAACGCAAATAACCAAACTCACCCTATGTGTATGACGTGCATTGTAGATGTGCCTAGCACAGTAGAAATGCATAATATAATGTCATCAGTGGAATGCAATGTTTCTCATGCAAGTCCATGTGACATATGGTACTTAGATTTAGGTTGCAGTAAACACATGACAAGAAACATATAATTGTTTTCTAGTTTGGATGATTCATTCCAAACCATGGTTACACTTGGAACATATATCCAAGTCATTGTTCTAGGCAAAGGCAACATAAACATTTTAACCAGACAAGGAGAATAGAAAGTTATGTATGATGTATATTATGTTTCTGGTATGAATAATAACTTGATGAGTACAGGGCAAGTGTTACAAAAAGGATACAAAATCCACATGGAAGATAATCATTGTGTGATCACGGATAAATGCCCAAACAATCTTCTTATTGCAAAAATCCAGATGACAAGTAACATGATGTTCCCATTGACATTAAATCTAGTCAATAAGAAGAATACAACGCAAATTGTTTTTAAACGAAAAAGTGTGCAGTTAGACACTCCATTTACAGCAGAAAGTGCACACATTCCTAATGAAGAAAATAGTGCACGTAGTATCAAGAAAGGAGAAAGTGGCATAGAGATGAAGGCACCATTCCAATCTAAAATAGAGGATGATTCTTGGTTATGGAATTTTAGATTTGGACATTTGAACTTTGGAGATCTGAAGCTGCTACACACAAAGAATATGGTAAAAGGATTACCATTGATTGAAAAACCAGAAAGGGTATGCGAAGGCTGCACATTTGGAAAACAACACATAGAATCGTTTCCAGTTAGCAAGTCTTACAGAGAAAAAGATCCACTCGAAATAGTGCACTCAGACATTTGTAGACCAATGCAAACTACGTCAATAGGAGGCAATACTTATTTTCTAACATTCATTGATGATTTCTCAAGAAAGACATTGATTTATTTCCTAAAGCATAAGTCTGACACATTGGGTTGTTTTTAGCAATTTAAATCATTTGCAGAGAAGTAGAGCGGTTATTTAATCAAGTGTGTAAGAACGGAGAGAGGAGGAGAATACATTTCAAGAGAATTTCATAACTTTTGAAAAGTTCATGGCATCTATAGGAAATTTACCCCACAATATTCATCACATCAAAATGGTATCACAGAAAGAATGAAAAAAACCATCATGGAAATGGCACGCAGTATGTTTACAGCCAAACATTTTTCAAATGATTATTGGGATGAGGCAATGGAAACTGCAGTATACATCTTGAACAGATGTTCGACAAAGTGTGTGAAGAATAGAGTTCCTCAGGAAGCCTAGACAAGTTGAAAGAATAATGTGGCACACTAAAAAAAATTGGTTGTGTCGCATACACACATGTACCAGATCAATTGAGAAGGAAGATGGAAAAAAAAGTACATAAATGCATATTTGTTGGGTATTTGGAAGAGACAAAAGGATACAAGTTGTATGACCCGATCGCAAGAAAAGTCATAATCAATCACGATGTTCAGTTCTTGTAGAATGAAGCATGGGATGGAACCATAGAAAAGATAGTAAAAATTATTGACACGATGGAGCATGATGACACAAAAGATGAAGTGGTTCAAACATCATGCACAGGTCAGTGCACAATATTGTCTACAACTGGAACTGCAACGCAAATTACCACCACAGAATACTCCAGTAAGAACAGTACGTGTGCAGTTTACACCTAGAGCGCAACAAACACTAACAAATAGTCCAAGCAGTTCTACATCTCCAGATACAACTTTAGCAAGTTTATTACCAAAAAATATTAGAAGTCTGTGTGAGATATATAATGAAGATGCAACAAATGCATTTTCATTTTTACCTTTTTTTTCACAAATAGATGATCCATTAACCTTTGAAGAAGTTGCCAAAGATGATGTATGGGAACAAGGCATGGATGAAGAAATCATATGCATAGAGAACAATCAAACATGGAATTTGGTTGATGTACCTGAAGACAAGGATTTTATAAGTGTCAAGTGGATTTATAAAACCAATCAAGATATAGAAGGAAATGTACAGAAGTACAAGGCAAGGTTAGCTGCAACAGTATTTACACAACAACCTGAAATTGATTACAATGAAACATTTCCACCAGTCGCCAACATGGACTGAGTCAAAATCGTGTTAGTTATTTCTACGCAATCAAATGGAGAATTTATCAGATGGACGTAAATTCAACATTCTTGAATGGAAATTTAGAAGAAAAAATATATGTGGAACAACCACAAGGTACAGTCGCATATCTCTGAGATCTTGGTACAGTCGCATAGATTCCTATCTCACACATAATGGATTTCAGAGAAGTGAAAATGAACCAACATTGTACATCAAATAAAATCAACGAGGTAATGTGTTAATTGTTTGTTTATATGTGGAGGATTTGATATTTACAGGTGATTTTGGCATAGAAGAATTCAAGACAGTCATGAAGGATGAATTTGGAATGATTGATTTGGGGCTTATGAGATATTTTCTGGGAATAGAAGTGCACGAGTCCAAAACTGACATGTTTATCTCATAGTCCAAGTATGTGCATAAAATGTTGAAAAGATCCAATACGGTGAATTCAAAAGAAGCATCAACACGTGTCATAACAAGATTGAAGCTAAGAAAGGAAGATAAAGGGTCCAAGGTGGATCCCACACAAAATATTGGTAGGTAGTCTTATGTATCTAACAATGATAAAACCTGACATTATGTATGGAGTGAGCCTAATTTTAAGGTTCATGGAAACTCTAAAGAATCACATTGGAAGGAAGGAAAGATAATCTTGAGCTTTGTTAATGGAACGAAATATTTTGGCATTAAGTACTCCACTTCAGAAGATTTCAAACTCACTTGATACACTAACAGTGATTGTGGAGGTAACATAGATGACATAAAAAGCACCTCATGGTACACATTTCATTTTGGATTAGGTATGATATCATGGGCATCAAATAAGTAGCGCATAGTGACACTTTCTTTAGCATAAGAAGAGTACATCGCAACTACAATCACAACTGGTCAAGCAGTATGGATGAGAAGAATATTAAAATATTTGTTGTAGGAACAACAGGAACCAACAACAGTTTTTTGTGAAAACAATTCAACCATCATGTTATCAAAGAACCATGTGTTTCGCAATAAAACCAAGCACATTGATACAAGGTATCATTTCATCAGAGATTTAGTGAATAACAAAGAGATCTGTTTAGAATTTTGCAGGTCAAAAGAACATATCGCATACATTTTCAAAAAGGATTTAACAAGAGATGCATTTCAACATCTATGAAGTAGTCTAGGAGTCCGCGCAGTAACAAATGAGTGATAGTAAAATGAAAACTCATTTTTTGATGTAATTTTCTTTTGTAATCCCACCAACTTATAATTAAGGGGGAGTCTTGGAAATTGTAATTACAATTCGGTGATATCTTTATGTCTCCACCTATATGACTCTCAGTCAACTTGTCATTCAAGCGAAATGTCAGTCGGACATTCTGACAGTGTTTAAGTGCAAAGTCCCTCGTTTACTCAAAAGTTAGTCGGTAAGCAGGAAGTTATAAATGGAGTTGATTTCTATCTTCACGAGCTCTCGTATGTGTTTGAAGAGTCAGTCGAATTAATGATATATGCTTGGATTCTATGGGTACCTGATGGCTAAAGCACTATAGTAATAAGTGTTTCTTGTATGATTGGCACCGCCTTATGACTTGATGAAATTGGGTCGACTACCTTTCTTAACGCTCCTATATTTTGGCACTCAAAACGCTCCTAAGCATAATGGAATAAGTGTAATTACATATATAAAGGAAAGGAAAATAGAGTGGCGAGACGATTATCGATTAGCTCTCGAGGGGAGACGCCTTGGGAGAGAACCCTGATTCCTGTTGTTTGGATGCTTTAATGTTGAGTCAATCTTAGCTTCTGTAGGAAGTCTCAGTCGGAACCCATATAAGTCTGAGTCTCTTAGTTAGTCGATAATGTTGAAGAGAAGAAATTGATGTATAGAGAAGACGCAGAAAGGTAGATATAACCAAAAACAACTGAAGAGTTGTCAGAAGAAGTCATTATAGCCGAAGCTCATCTCTTTCATTATGTTTTGTATTTCCGCACATCATCGATGTTTGTTAATATCAATTTTTGGGTATTGAAAATGTTTCTGTCTTATTTATGAGTTTATGTGCTAAGCATAGCACTGTGTTATTCTACATTCATAAATCATTTCATTAATTGTGTGTATTCACAACTCGCAACAAACTCAGAAGTTTGTATATCACACAGTGGTCTTGAGAACTCTGTCACATAGCATGTTTGGTGCGCAGTATTTTAAACTTCGTTGTGCATAGTAGACTGCGCAAACTGTTGATCCATCGGATCTACTCTTTCATTTTGYYCCCCATCCACCTAATTCTTTTGGGAGTGCTATGGACKTCATTTTCCTAATTGAATGAATCCTTTTGCCTTTTGACCCGCCCATAAATATTGGCAACCAAACTTCCAAATTTTAGTGAGAAACCTTTGTGTATTGCTACTATAGAATTCCAATAAACATGTATGTTTCCTAGAACTACCTTAAGCAACACCAGTCTACCACCCCTGGAAATAATCTTGTTTACCCATACTAAGATCTTGGCATTAATTTTCCTAATGAGCTAGCCCCAATAGTTTTGCAACACCCTCGCTTTAGATAGAATTTTAATAACTAAAGCTATTCTAATTATAATTTTAATTTGAAAAAAACTTTTCCTTTAATGTATGAAATTTGATTCTTATGTTTTTAAACATTAATGTAGCTATACAATATACAATTATGAATAAGAATTAAAAAAACATTTCCTATTTATAAATTTAATGAATTATTAAATTAAAAATACACATTATTGTATTTTAAAAATAATTATAAATATTTAACATTTTCACGTAAAAATATTTAATTAATAAATTTCACTTGCATAAATTTATTCTTTCAACCCATATTTACATAGAAACATATCCAACATCCAACTTACTACTCTACTAGCATATCCAACTTATTACTCTACTTACTAGTTTTCCTTAATCCAAGGCTAAACTACACCAACCCCACTACATAATTGTAATACTAATTACCAAGTTCAATGACATCTTATATTAAAATAGGATTTTGAAAAGCCTTGCACCCTTTGTTCATTTAGATCTTTTTATATAATTAGTACTATAAAATTGTTTTCCCATATTATTGTCTGTTCACTTAAAAAATATATAACATTATAAATATTTTAACAACCATTCAATTATAATTTTAAGTATATTTAATTATATTTTAAGTATTTATATTTTTAATATAATTATTCAATTATAAATATAAGTTATAAGTATTTATATATATATATATATATATATTTTTTTTTTATTATGTATTTTGTAAATTTTATATTTGGAATGAAATCACAATTAATATAAATTTATTTAAAAAATAATTTATCATTTTTATTAATAACATTTATTTATTATTATTTTTTAAATATTTTAAAAACATTAACCTTTCTTAATATTTTGATAACTGAATATTAATATAAATAAAATAAACCCATTCTTAAATCTTTTAAAAACATTAACATGTTTTAGTATTTTGATAAAAAAATATTAATATAAATAAAATAAATCTATTCTAATAGTTTTACTGAAATGTTATTATAGCAAATTTGAGAATAAATGTGGTTTTAAATACTTACACACATTTTTAATTTTAAATCAATAATATACACCTCATAGTAAATCATTTAATAATATATATGGGGTTAATTTGCTCTGAAGCATTTTTAGCTAGGATGATATATATTTTAACATATACAATTTTAAATGTTGCTAAGGAATGCATATTGATAATTTTAATTCTACATTTTATGCATTTAAAAAAATAATAATAAACACTTATTTAATTGGTAGTAGATTTTTAAATGAATATTAATATATTAATAAAATAAACCACTTTTAATAGTTTTAGGGAAATGTTATTATAGCAAATATAAGAGCAAATGTGGTCTCTAATACTTACACAAATTTTTTGTGTACTTACTTTATGGTAGTCAATGTCTATATGGTGCAAGCTGGTCATTAACTTTAAGTCAAAATACAGTCCATAATAAAACATTTAATAATATATATGATGAGAGTTTGATCTTAAACTTTATCTTTAACTTTTATGGTATATATTCCAACCTATATTACTTTAATTGTTCTACAAAATACATATTAATAATTTTAAACATCTTTAACTTTGATGATATATATCTCAACATATATTATTTTTAAATATCTTTAATTTTGATAATATATATATCAACATATAATACTTTAAATACTTCTACAAAATACATATTAATAACTTTAATTACATATTAATAACTTTAACTCTACATTTTGAAACTAGTTCTCTGGTGTTCACATTTATGAGAACATGTCATACGTAACATTGTCGAAGTTCAACATCATGACCTCAGAGTAAAAATGACATTTGCCTCTAAGAATGCATAATAACTCGCAAGGAATTAATTTCATCGTCCAGACAGAGGGTACCCATCTGTTCATGAATTTAAGAGTGGTTATTTCTGATGCAAAGACATTTATATCATATATTCTTTTGGGATTCTCAATCTCCACACAACGCCTGCTTTAAGTCATCCACTGAGCTATGGAACTGTATGGACCTTATACTCAAAGGACAAACAGATGATCAAAAGCTGGACTCCAAAACTACTTGGACTTTGCTGCTTCTTTAATGATATTGTCATGGCGTTTACCTATTGAGAATCACAACCTTTATTGACACCAAACATAATTAAGTTGCACAGTAACGTATTCAACTCTGGCAACTCTTACACTGACCTCCTGTAAGCTCCGCTCTCTCCTACCAAAACAGCTTACTTAACACGAATAACGTATTCTCTCATCACCTACAACATAAACTGACTAGCTTCGAATGTGAGTGCCTCAAGAATTACATGTGGGCGTTGCAGTAACTATAAAATATAATCAGCTAGGGCTAATCCTCAACGTAAACTTATAAATTAGAACTTAATTTTATCTAATAAATGCATATTCTACTTAGTTTTATAAATTAGAACTTAATTTTATGATATTAAAACAGTGAGAGCTTTTAGTTTGTTTATAGAAGTAGAGGACAAAGAGGACAGTACCAAGCGGAAGCTGCAACCACCATATTGTAATAAATTAGAGAAAAGACATTTTTACACACATAGAAAATATATCATGTGATTCATATATATATAGAGAGAGAAGAATGTCTTCCCTATGTTGTTCAAACATCAACATTCCCTCTCAATAAGGGAGACATTCTTCATCATGACAAAGCTTGTCTTTGAAGTATAGAAATTTCACTCTAGACTCGGATATTCATAATACACCATGACTTTATAGCCAATGCATTCAAGGCCTATGGGTAGCTCACAAATAGCTTCAACATGACATGCACTACCTCGCAATGCATGTGTATCTCATCATGTGCACCCCTGTGACTTCACAACCAATGCATCCAAGGTTTGTGGGTCGATCTCAAATAGCTACAACATGTTCCCAGGAAATCCAGTACCCCACAAGGCATTTGTACCTCATCACATGCACCCTTGTGACTTCAAAACCAATGCATCCAAGGCTTGTGGGTAGCTCTCAAATAGCTACAACATGTCCCCAGGACATCCACTACCCCACAATGCATCTATACATTGTCACTCCTTTTGAAGAGGGACTACACCAAGCTATCTCTCTTATTTCCCCAGGTCTTCCTGTGAGGGAGTTAGGCCGAGTCCCACTCTGATACCTTGTTGGTTTTTCATAAGATATGATATTGTATATGAATATATTATTACAATGATGAGTGTTCTATATATATATAACATATGGTGAGGATCCATGAAAGGATGCATCCCTTGGATAATAAATAACAACATATATATATATATATATATATATATATATATGGAAGAATGTCTTCACGATGTTGTTCAAACATCAAAAAAACTGACGCTTCTTGACCTCCCTAAGGACAATCTTGATACTGAATCATTCCATGGAATTGCCACTATTTGTGAATACATGACCTTCTAAGATATTCAACATTTATATAGGATAGCATTCTAAATACAAAATATCTTCAGGAGTCAATTATACAACTTGACCTTACATGAAAATAACCCGTAATTGATGCTCTCGGAGCACAGCTGGTCACATCATCTTGATCTTCTTAAGAACAACCTATAACTAATGCTTC
The DNA here is from genome assembly GCA_010110895.2 of Picea sitchensis. NCBI lineage: Eukaryota > Viridiplantae > Streptophyta > Pinopsida > Pinales > Pinaceae > Picea > Picea sitchensis. Next base: position 9,489 of record SNQJ01S0043973.1, on the reverse strand, counting down.
TGAAGCAGAACTAGTCACATGAACATATAACACACTTGGACATAATTAAATCAGTGATTCGTTCTCTAGGCATCGCAACTCGTCAATAGCCACTGACTTAATTATGTTAATATGTTAAATAACTGACCTGTTTTTTGTGGTTCTTCATTAATTGAATTTTGCAAATAATAAATATACTTAAAACATAACACACTTTCACCACATATTTGCAGACCACTCAATAAATTTGCAATCTATGGAAATGCAATGTTGAAAATGTTTTAGTTGTTGAGCTGCCATGACCAGATTTCAAATGTCCATGGGCATAGTGCACTCAGATTCCTTTACTTCATCGACCAGATTCCACTTCATAATTTTATTCTCATATGTGTTGTGTCGAGTATGGTAGGTTTACCGTTTGGACATAGGAGTCCTTTTTATTGAAGGAAAGAAAAAAAAATCAATCCTCACAATAAAATTATTCACTCAAAACACACATAAAATTAATACTCACACACATATCACATATCTTTCACATCTTCATGGCCATCTTGCCAGGGATTTAAGTTAGTACAAGCTCTGATACCAAATTGAAAATAGAGAAGAAGTCATTTTCACAAAAATATATTTTCTCATATATCATCTCTTCACACAAGTTACATATTTATAAGAATAGTAGAATTCTCTAGATCCATGAATTGTGGATCTAGGATTCCAATAATAGATAAGATACCCTACAACCAACTCAGGACCTCTCATATATCATAACTTCACACAAGTTACATATTTATACTAATAGTAGAATTCTCTAGATCCATGAATTGTGGATCTATGATTCTAATAATAGTTACAACCAACTCAGAACCTTATTCCAATAATAACTTCTTGTGGTTCCGTTTAGTTTTCATTGCAATTTCTTTTAATATCATCACCATGTTTATATGTATGGATATGGTTAAACTTGATTTTTTCTTCCAACATAACCTATTTACATATATTATTGTGTCTAGAGGCCCTCTACAATTTAGTATGGGGAAATGTTGAGTAAAGTGTTAAGTGTTATGTTATAATTATAATTATTGGGTTGAGAGATTCTCTACAATCAAATATGGAGAGATGATTGTTATAATTATAACTAGCTTAGATAGATCTTAACCTCATGCTCACAAGGATCAGATCTCTGGAGGTGTAAACATTTTTTTGAATGCAAAACTTAAGGAAAGGTTAAAGGTTTGAACCTCTTTTTTTGAATGCAAAACTTAAGGAAAGGTTATAAGTTTGAACCTCTAAAGATTTTATCTCTATCCATTCTTGATAAATCCGAGGTTAAGATAAATCTATAATGATTAAAACTTTAATCACTACATGAATGACTAAAAATTAAGAAAACTATAATAACAAAATAGTTCTATGGTGAAATAAAATTTGATTTTGCTCTAAATACCCGATTTTGATACATACAATAAATTGAGGTAGTGAGTTATAGTGGTTTACTAAAATAACTCTTCTAATACTAGAGTAAAAATATCATAGAGTGAAAATATCAAAGAGTATTCTAGTTTAAAAAAAAAAAAAGTTTGATTTTAATTTTAAATAAAAAGAACGTTAATTTTGATTTTAAATTTAGTTTAGAGTTTAATTACAATTCATATTCTCATTATGATTTTCAAGGCTACTTACAATTCATACACTCAATAAAAAAACTTCTCAATATATTATTAAATCAATTTTTTATTTTTTAATCTACATAACAAATATTTTCAATTTCAATGTAACTTTAAAATAGAAATTTCATCATTGCTCACCAAATTACCAACATTGACAGCGTATGTCATACGACATAATCAGTGCAGTAGCACATCCCTATTGGCCCTGGCTTTTCATATGACTGCATCTTTGAAACCAACCATTAAACAACTACACGTGATCACCACATGAATTCTCTGCTGGGAGCAGTTCCGTTTAATGCATTCGGAATTTCATTTTGAGTTCTAGCTTTGTTGGGAATTTAGGTTTCTGTGATCAGGAATTCATTTAAGATTTTCGTAGCTTAATAGTTACGCCAAAAACATACACCTATTGATAATGGGCATAATTAATGATCTTTTAATCTTATTTAACCTTAAACCCTAATCTGATGACTATGCATTGAAGATGCTAGCATATTTAACATGTTTACTTTTTAACATTTACCTAATCACATTAAAAAATTACTGTAAGGATATGAAATTGCCATGTTCCATTTATCAACCTAATGCAGTCAAAAGTTTCATATTACCCCAAACGAATTACCACAAACGTTTTATATTGAGGGCACGCGTTCTCAGTATATTGGAGTTCATATTACCGCAGACAGATTACCACAAGCGTTTTATATTGAGGGCAAGCGTTCTCAGTATATTGGAGGCACGCATTCTCAGCCACTACCTTTTGACGTTCGGCTGTGCTAGTATTGTAATCATTGTACTCTTGTTTGATATTTTTTTATAAATGATTTTTTGGCAAAATTTAGTTTTGATATCTTTTTATAAATGATTTTTTGGCAAATTTAGCTGTAAAGAATCAATGCAATACGATTTATTTTCTTCATACTGTTATAAATGTGTATCTTCTCCTGATGATACATTTCTAAGAAAATTTACAGAAAAACCTAAACAGTACTCGATAACCTTTTTCCAATGGCAAATATCTCAATAAACTTACACTCCTAAACAGTGTGTTGGTTACCGTGAAATCCTGGTGGACCATTAAAACCACGAAAACTATGCGTCTGACATAATATACTGGTGCCATGAGAAAGAAAGAAAAAAATCTGATAGGTCCAGTGAAGTTATTTAATTCAATTATAGTTGGAATCCACAAAATATATTTAATTTTTATGATGACGAAGGCAAATTGTTGAAAACGTGTTTGATTTACGTAGAAGTTGTTCTCAAAATGATAGCAAATGTATGGCTCTGTTGGCTCGTGGTCTGCTGGGAATTTGGAGGGAATTCATCACATTAAGTACATGCTTGATTGATTGTCAGCGCATTTATTCGTAGACTGTACAAAATATGAATCGTTAAAGATGATTAGTAGGTTAAAGATTTTATTAAATGAATTTTTTTTTGGATATTTATTCGAAATTTAGAGGAATTGTAAATTTAAGAGATTATTTTTGTAAATTCTTAATGTTTTAGGAGTTTTTTAGCATGCTGAATCTATTTTAGTATTCAAAAATAGATTTTAAACAACAAAAAATAGTGATTCATATAAATTTATATTATCTAATTCCTACTAAAAAACAGTTAATAGAACAGCTAGTCAACCCCGGCTAGTTAAGCTAGTTAAGTTGTTAGTGATGATCTGGCTGGTTGCAATATTGAAGATCTGGATTCCGAAACGCTACAGGACGAATTTGAATTTTATGTATAGTATAATGTGATGGGGAGTTTCTAAACCTATCTTACTAGAATTCCAACTCTATTTGTCTCTTTATTTTATCCACCTTTAATTAACATAGTTAAGAAATTCATATCATCGTATCGTGGGTTGATTTGTGCATGATCATGGCTGCCCCCAGACGTTGATGGAATCAAAAAAAAAAAAAAAGGGTAATGGGTGATCACGAAGGCCCCCATGAACATGTAATATGTGCACATTCCTAGCAAGTACACGTTCCTTGGAATGTGTTCATTAACCCAAACCCAATGGAATGTGTTGAGTAACCCAATACCGTCATAGAATGCACAATAAAACCCTAACCCATAATCGAAAAATATAAAGATAAAAATTGATGAAGGGTTGAGATCTCTTAGAAATCTTGTTCACTATTGTCACTAACCAATTCCCTAGACATTATTATATATCCCATTACAAGTGTCCAAGGCCAATTAAGTAATATTTATGATTACATGGCTAGAATGTTTGAATTTTATAGGATTGGGATAGATAAAAATCATTGGGGCTTCACTTTGTTGACTAGTATTCATTCATAAAGAGAGGTTTTAATTTGTGACAAATAAAGTCAATATATTGTAGGCAATTGGGGGGTGGGTCTCAAGGGGTTTATATGTATTGGTGGGTATAAAGAGGGGGTTTATTTTATTAGGAAGATGTATTGGGATGGGGGTTCAACAAAAGGATTTAGGAAATATTTGTCAATATCTAGTGAAATTAGGGGTATTATGTAATATCCCACGAATGAAGGTGATATGTCACAGGCTCACTTAGTGAAAATGTTGTGATAAAAACCAAGTTAGAGACCTAAACATTACAAAACAATAGCTAATGACATTGTTCATTGATCCTAAAACTAGATTACAACCACGAGACACAAAGAGACGTATTTGTATGGACTCGTGCACCTACCAACCATATTTTAGATAACTGGATGGATAGATGGTTTATGGTTTTTGACAAACCCCCCTGCAATAATAGGAAGGTGGCTCTATATTTCCTCAAGAAAATACGGGAAGAGTTTATGTTAGGTCTCCATGCCAACTACAAAGAATTCAAAGGGGTGGGTTGTAGGTCCACACAGGACAGAGAAAATGCTACATGTGACCTAGTGCTAGATCCTCGTCCTCCTAGAGAAAGGCCTAATGCCCCTACTCAACATCCTTCCATTGGATAAATCATTAGCGAGACACATGCATCCATATCCAGCTTGACTCAGAGCTTGGTGCAACAAAATGATTTCATCACATTATCCTGACATGAACTACCTACACGTGATGTTGGGAGAGGGGCTAGTCCTTTAAGCCCTACAATAGAGATCGTCCAATGGAGGCAACATGGAAAAACTAGGCGTTCATGTGACTCTCACAGATGCTCGAGGTGTAGGAAAACTTGTTATGGGTTGATGGAGGCCACTAGACATGATATTTTCATGGAGGAGGTTGGTATCTTGACCATCTCTATGTTTTTCATTAATCACACACACACACGCACACATGTATGTATGTATGTATATTTGTGTGTATTTGTTTTTATATCTAATTATATGATGTTTGTAGTTGCTGCACTCGGATAGTAGACCCTGGACACTGACAGATGCATTAACGCTAGTTTATACCATTGATGTAGTAGTAGTATCTTACTCATTCAATGTACCACATAATCAGGTATGTGGTACCTTTGATCAATTCACCATGGTGCTCCAATTATTCTCTAGAAATGTCACTTATCTACTACTATCCAACTGCATATGTAAGA